>JBCJKH010044625.1:0-17218 GCA_039877255.1 Loriculus beryllinus
GGATGGAATTAGAATATCTTTACTCAATGGTAAAAATAACTTGGAAAATATTGTAGATTTTTCCCTGAGAATAGGAAATAATAATTTTATATGTAGGCATCTTATAATATGAGAATTTAATAGAAAGGCTGGTATACTGGAAACTATGGCCTGTACAGAATTTTTTATCTCTGTTTAGTCTGTGGTAAAGTGATACAATTATGAGTGACTTTCAATTCACACACTTTCCTTTCCTGGCATTAACACATTTTTTTCAGTGGCAAACTTGCAAGTCAGACAGATTGTACTTTTCAAGCTGAGAAGTCCCATTATCGGACTATTCGAAAACTATGCCGACAGCTATAAACATGTGTAGATCATTGTTTGCACATTTTCTTCATCTTTTCCTTTGTACTTTGACTCTTGTGATAAAGCTGTCTGAAGCAAGTTGGCAATAGTTTTCTTGCCAGGTCATGAGTACACATACATATCTGTACTTATATTCATGTTACACTTATGACATATTCTTGCACCAGCAAATATATTTTCTGTTAGAGTAACTAATCTACAGTGAGCAGGGCTTCAACTTAAAAGTTGTGCAGGACCATGATTATTGTGGAAGCCCATCACTTAAAAAAAAACTTTCACTACTTGTATACTAACTTACACTGAATACCTTTTAAATAACAGTATAAAAAAATTTCTTCAGGTTGGGAGAAAAGTATCAGAGAGAAAGTTAAGTTGTAAATTAATCTTGCAACTTTACATGAAATGTTTTGAAAAGTCTGAAATAGCATGTCAATTTATTGTATAAAGGGCTGTGTCATGTTTCCTTATAGAAAGAGATTCTCACGCTATTTCCTGAGGCATATTAAAAGTTCTTTATCTACCCAACCACTACTTAGTATCCCTATGGTTGTTTTTCCTGCCTCCTCATAGTATTCAAGAGGCAAGGTGTGACTCTTCGTTGTCATCTTTTTAGTTTGCTTCTGGGTACAGTATACAATGAAGTTCTAGGAGAAAACTAACAAAAAACCAAAACGCTGTTTGTCATTAGCATTCCTTGACTGTGTTTCTATGTTTCTTTTTCGCAATAAAATCCTCAGAGCAGATGCAGTTTCTTTTTGAGGTGCTCTCACCACATTGTGAAAATATTCATAAATAATTCTGAATTGCTGGAAGTATTGGTAGACCTTAGTGTTCCAATAGACTAGCCAGGAAAACTGAAGACAGCAGAGACTAGGCTAGAGTGTGATAGCTGTTCAATTTAATATACTGTTTTTAAAAGAAAGGTAATAATGTTGG
This sequence comes from Loriculus beryllinus, assembly GCA_039877255.1. NCBI lineage: Eukaryota > Metazoa > Chordata > Aves > Psittaciformes > Psittacidae > Loriculus > Loriculus beryllinus. The sequence continues at coordinate 1,285 of JBCJKH010044625.1, forward strand.
ATAGTTAAGCATTTTGAAAATTAAGAAATGCTAAGAGTGTAATTTAATGCAGTTTTAGATTAGCTCTTTAACAAGTTTAACTGTAGGTCTCTAGCATTATATGAAGCAGAACCTTGTGTAACAGTGTGTGTTTGTCTAATCAATTTAGACTTGGTTAATACATATGTTTATTGTGAGAGTTAATTCAGCCTTGTGTAAATTAACGTTAGGATAATGGTCTGATTTCTTTTCTAGTGAACTCTAATTAAATATTAAACTCTTCAATGCCTAAATATTTTGGACTTCCATCAGAAATGGTGTTAACTTAGATGATTTCCCTAGCATAATGACGAAGGTATGAAAGCGTACAGTATTACCACAGAAATTTTTTGATGGTTTAGGTGTTATTGGGAGGCCTGTAGGATACAACTAATGATACTCATGGTTTTGCTTGTTCCAAAGAAGCAAACCCCAGTTTGTTTTCTGTGTTAAAACAATTGCCTACTTTATTTTCTGGATAATTCCTTTGGAGGCTTCCACTGGGGAGATTTACACTGCTCCCTACTTCAAAGTTTTCTGTTGCAGTTAGTAAAGTTTGTCTATGTACCTAGTGAGGCTGCAGTAGGTTTAGAGACCAGCATGCTGGTCAAAAGTCAAAATCAAGATGAATAAACCATTTTTTTTTCCCTCAGTTTTGTGAAAGGAAAAATAGCATGGTAAAGTTTTCATGTACTGCTGAGCTTTGTTATGCAGTGAGAAGCATCATTAATTTAAAGTAGGCTTAGAAATTATTAAATAACTTTTACCTTCAAAAAAGATAGCTAGGTGAATCATAGGTGAGTGCGCATTTTGGATTTTTTGTGGTTTTTTTTGCTGTGATTTGAAATGCATGAGTTGATGGCTATAGGAGATTAATTGCCCAGAGATCTGCTGGTGACGAGATAAAACAGAACACAGTGCTTAAATGTGTTCAGAGAGAATTTTCATATAAAGTAGAAAACAATTAGGCATAGGCTTTTGAAGATTTAATTATGACCGGTAAGAAGAAAAGTGTTATAAATGTCAAGGTTGAAGGAAGACTAAGTGAGAGCAGCTGTCAAAGTCTTGATCCTTGGGATAGGAAGGCAGAGTAGTAGCAAACTAAACCCAGCAGGTTTCAGTATGACACTGAATTGGTCAAGTAAAATCTGAGAGGCTCCACAGAGATGCAAAAGAAAACTGCAGTCCATCCAATTAATTATATTAAAGGCACAAATACATGCCATCCCATTACAGAGGGAAAAGTAGAACTATGTTAAGTCACCTGATAAAGCTGAAAATTTATTTTGGGACGCTGCGTCATTTCAAGAGCTATCTGCAGCCAAAAGAGGAGGGTGGCTTTGTTACTACAATGAGTCCCTTTTCTTGAACAGCTTCTGGTGCTTTGGAGCAGATAGTGAGCAGAGTAGGAGAACTACACTTGGTGAGGACTCTTGATTTTTTTTTTTTTTTTGTGGATTTATCCTTTTGGCAGCAGACAGCTGTTAAACTATTCAGACATTACATGGAATTTCAGTGTGATGGGTATGCGGTTATCAAACATGGCATAGAATTTTTCAGAGAATGTGGACACAAGGTCCTTTTGTTAAAGATGGATAGAGAATCCTAGCATTAATATGCATGTGTGAGAGAAAAATCAACTAGATGAAATCAATAGGGTACAGAACTGTCAGAAAACGGTAAGAAGGTCTAGCATTTTCATAGAAATGACATGGAAATCCACTTGTGCCTCAGCACATATTGTTCTTCATTTTCACTATGGTAAATGGCCCACTGTTCTTCAGGTTTCAACAAGGATAAACTAGATTTAAAAAAAGAAAAACAAAAAAAACCCAAAACAAAACAAAAAAAAAACCAACCAAACTATAATATTTAAAAGTATGTTCTTTAAGGAAAAATTGCCAGGGGATCAAATCCTCTATTGTTTTAAATGCACTAAAGAAGCTTAAAAAGTGTGAGTACATGAATGCAGATGTATTTATTTTAAATAAGGCGTGCAATTACCATGGGATTGTCTCCAATTTACTCCTTTTCCAATCAAAGCAAGCACAGCTGCATGTGTTTAAATTCTGATAGGAAATGTTGTGAATGGTCACAGAGGAAATGCAGAAAGTGAATTCTCATCCATCACTTTAACACACTCTGTTTTGGACTGAACTGTGATAAGGAATTCTTGTCACACTACAATTTCTAGCTTTCTGAAATACTCCTTTGTATTCTGTCTTTTAGGGGGATGATAGAGGGTGGGAGAATCACAACATGAACATTTTTGGAAACTTGAATGAAATTGCTGTGAATCTGCCTCCAGTTCAGCTCCTTGGACTGTGATGTTTCATAAATGATAGGACAAGCTTAGTTTAAAAGATGGCTTTAGAAGTTTGTCCCTCTATTTGAATATTTCTTTGTTCATTTGTCATTTGATTAGTGGAAATCTTTGCATTTTCAGTGACCATGCATCATTTTGCATTTAAAAGAGGTGTTTCAGGCTACTCATCCTCTGTTAACACAAAAAGCTGCTTGCTGTCTACAGAAACTGTTAATAATAAGCCAAAAGCTTTGCTGTCATTTCTTAATAGAGTATTTTATGTTGCATTCTGCAAGTGAAATTAGAAAACACCACCTCAAGTATCCATGTATACTGTGAGTATTTTTACTGCTATTTTTTGTAGAAAGAAACTTGAGAATATAAGTGGATATTTCGTTCAGTTAGTGAGAGAGTTGCATCTGTGCTTTGTAAATATCTGATAGTGATCCTGCTAGTGTTCTGTATTAGAAAGTGAAACAAAGCTCACTCAACCTTTGTTTTGTATTAGCAACGCTTTATTTAAAACTGTAGTTCTTAATTTAAAACAAGGCTAGGATTAACAATGTATTTTGCTCAAGGTTAATTACCTCATTGGAAAGACTTCTTCAGTAAGTAAACTTCAGGTTATACATAACAGGTTACAAATTATCAAAAAATATGCCCAAGAAACACGTATTCATCTTAAATAAAATTTCTCATTGTTTGTGTTGCCTGTTTTCTTGTAGTAAATACTAATACATCATCTTTTCACTGTTAAAGTGAACTTTGATTTAAAATATCCTTTAAAAAGGATCGTCATGTTTCTATAATCACTGTTTTGATTAATGTGACTATTTTTCCTTTTGGTTATAACATTTAGAATTTACTCAGGAATACTACTTGATTGCTCTTTAATTGGGTTTCAGAAATGCATTTCCTAGTAGTGCATTTCTATACTAATATGGGTTTTCTTAACATCATGTGATACTAGGTATGTCTATTAAAGGATTTTTCATCTATCATAATATCTGTAGGATGGAAAGGCACTCTTGGGAAAAATAAGCCACTATTATCTAACTCCAAAGGCCTGTGACACATCTAGAAATAACATGTATTTCTCCAAATCCCAAATGTTATACCTTTCTCCAGAGCACTAACAATTAGAAAGCGTTTTATTGGAAGTGTTTATTAGGCTCAATATTTTATTAATGGAGTCTTCAAAATATTTATTAATATTCAAGAGGGTTTGGGCAAGTAATTCTTTATAAGTAAATTTTTGTGAATTTTGTAAATTTTTACAAATGAACCATTTAAGGTGGCTGATCATTCCACATGGAGATTGAATACACTCCAAGTGCAAGAGCTGCTTCAGGGTGCAAAAACTGTGGAAAACACAACTGAAATGCCTCAAATCCCCAGAGGTAAGAGTTTTGGTATTTGTTTGGCTTTTTTTTTTTCTACAGGTACCCTGAGCCACACTACTTGCTAAATAGATGAAAACTTTGCATGTCAAGATTCATGTTAGTGTGTATTTCAAGGTATTTTTGAGTGTTTTAAATTGCTGCACTTCATGTTAGCATATTCAAAATAACACAGGGAGTATATGACCACACTGGGGCATGTTCAGCTCTGCTGGCTCTATTTCTTTCACAGCAGATAATATGAAGAAATGTCCTTGATTTATGTTCAGTTGAACTACCATAGGTGCAATTTGGTAGCTTGTAAGAACTTCTTGTTTCTTGTATAAACTTTGTGCTTATGTGAGGTGATTCATTAAAAGACCAGACCTCTGGACTTTACTGGTTTTGTTTGTTCGGTTTTACATATGAATATTCTGGAACTGAATTTGAAAAGAGCAAGACTCCACCTCTGAAAGACAGGTGCCCAAACCCTGAATTTATTCATGGCAATTAATTTCTTTAGAAAAGGATAAGATTCTGAAGTTACTAAGTTAGTCAAATAGACTTAGGTTGCTTTTTGTCAATGATGAGAGGACACAGTTGATTTTTTATTTTGTTGGTTTTTGAGTTTTTTTGTGGTGTGGTTTGTTTTTTGGGGGGTTGGTTGTTTTGGGGTTTTTTTTCCTTCCCCTATTTTGGACTTTGGATTTATATCCTTTGGTTAATATCTTACAACAGGCATTTAGGGTGATCTATGTTGAATGCAGCCTGAAGCCAAAGTGTATTTTTAGATAATAGGTATCTTGAGGCAAAGGCAGTGTATGAACATCCTAGTGAAATGATACATGGCCTGTTTTCCTCTTGAGATCTTTAGATTATTTTGGAGGAGGGTGGGGAACAGAATGGAATTTGAACTCTGCAGCATTTCAGCATTTCTCTCTGTGTGTATGTATATTAATACATTTTACCTTTATTCAGTCCAGAGCTCTAAGTGTTCTATTCCCTATGACTGAACTCTTATTCTCAATGTATTTCCCCATGGCTCAAGATGTTGAGGTGCAGTTAGCCATCCTACAAGTACACATTCTACTCTGGATGCATGGTCTGCATGTCCTTGAACAGAACACACTGCAAGAGGTGGTTTTAAATCATTTCCACACCTTAACTTTTGCTATTAATAAATAATTCAAAAATATACTCTATTCCCCTAGTTGCTCTAAAGCATCTGTCTTAGCATGGGAAGGCAGCTGATTTTGCAAAGTGCTTCCTTGGGATGTATGTACTATTCTCTGATGGTTATTTGGTTTCTTTAGCTTCTATATCATTCCTCTTAGCTCCCAGCTAACATACTAGAAGATACCTTTTAAGTTATCAAACAGGAAAATAGTACGTTTAAAGTGCCTTCAGTGCTTCATCGAAGCATGCATACGATAGGCATATATATGCACATATACCTATGATTTTTCTGGCTTTTGTTACACTGCATAATGTTCTAAATTAGTCCTAACCTTTTTCCCACATCACTAATCATATTCTTTTGTTAATTATGTGGAACATATTGCCACCAAGTCTGTTGAGAATTATGTTCCCAAAGTTAATTTTTATAGAAGGGCCATATGGTATACATAATGCTGTGATGTGCTCTTCAATTACCCATAAGTGAATAACAGTTTGAAATAAAGCAACCTTATATTCATCCTGAGCATTAAAAGAATCTGGATTTGTAAAGAAGTAAAATGTGACAGAAAAAGAAAAACCCAACATTGCTTTTGTGCAAAAGAATACAAACTTCCCTGAACAGGCACTGTGCAGAGACAGGGATGTACTTAGTGTATAATAAGGCTGGACTGGACATAATCTATAGAAGAGAGATAAGAAACATACTTTAAACTTCCACTAAAACTGTCTGAATATGGGGCTAGTTGGTAAGAGGCTATCAGGAATAATTGGTAGACTAATTTGTCATTAGGAAAAAGGTGGAGCGTGAACTAATCTTTCTTGTTTGTTCCAACATCTGAGGTGGGTGATATGTGTGACCAATTTAAATTAATATTCCAAAGTTTTTTGTCACTATCAGGTTTTCTTATGCATTTAGGAGCTGAGAGGGAATTCTGTCTTTCTAACAAGCTAGGGAGGCTGGAAATGTGGTGTCTCTGTTCACAACAACACAGCTCAGTGTGCACACAGTCAGTGGTAACTATGATTGACATCACATGGTGTGTGTTATGCAAACAGGAATATGAAAAAACCCACAAACTTACAACTCTGGCTAGTCTCTCTTCAACCTTCTGATTTATTGTAATAGTAACTGATGACTATTGCCTGGATGTTATTACATACTGCTCTCTTTCATGGACACCCCTTTGTGGAGAAAGAGCTTGTGTGCCCTTGTGAGGTTGAGAGCTATGTTGGTGGTTGCGTATGCCTCCAGTAGTGTCTCCCATGAGGTCTCAACTGAAAGGTCAGACAAAGTGTGTCCATGGGCAGGATGGGTTCACCAGCCTTTGGGCAAACATCCTAGGAGAAGGACAACTCTAACTTCAAACCTGGGCAGATGGAGCTCGTTTAGCCTTGTAAGCCCATCCATCAAGAGAAGGACACTCTAACCAAAACTATGACCTGAGGACTTTGCTGACATCATCCAAGCTCACTAGGCCTTGGCAAATAAACCTCAGGTGTAAAGGATGGGGCCAGTTCAGTACATGCTGTACCTCACCTAAAAAATCCACTGTGCAGGCCTGAAGGGTTTACTCACACTTGCAAAGCCCTGTAGCGACAGGTGTGGGATGAAACAGCAGGTGATAAGGTGCACTGGAAGCCGCAGATACCCTGCATGGAGGTGGTTCAGGACATTGGTCGCTCAAGACTGACCCAGGAGATGACAGTCTTGTGTGGCAAGACCTGAATGTTCACTGTGCTTTTTGCAACCAGATTTGCCTATCCCACATTGGCCGTTTTAGTCATCAGTGCGCTTGTAGTAAGCGTGGGTAAAGTCCTTCCCAAATCTTCATTTGTGAAGTCAAGTCATCATCATTATTATTGCTGGTAGCAGTAGCGGTTTGTGTTATGCCTTAGTTACTGGACTGCTCTTATCTCAGCCTGTGGGAGTTACATTCTTTTGATTCTCCTCTACTTCCTTCCCTGGGAACAGGTGAAGAAGAACAGGGGGAAGGCGCAAGCAGCTGCCCGGTACTGAGCTACTGGCTGGGCTTAAACCACAGGAAGAACGTACCAAAATTCAAGAAAATATTAACCGAAGAACTTTTTATTGCCTGTAAAACTCACAGTGAGAAAGAAGCTAAAGCACAGATCAAATGAATACCCGTATTTTTAAAGAAGTACTAGTAATTTTGAAAATATTATTTTGAAGTGAGAATTTAGTGACATAAATTTTAAAAAATTAGTGCCAGAGCACAAGAAAAAAAAAAACCCAACAGGTGTTCAGTATTTTAGTGATAAGATTTTTTTTTTTTTGATAATTTGTACTTCCACTATTAAATTCAAGTGGGTTCCTAAAAGTCAAGGAAATTTCTTTCTGCAGGCAATGCTTTAAAGTATTTTAGAGATCTTGTATTGTTTACTCAAACCATTTGATGCACTCTTTTTAGTATCTGTAGGCACCCCTCAGTCATAGGTACCATTATTTCTATTTTAATCCCTGTACTTAAGCTAGATTTCAAGATTTGAGGCAAATTTTAAGTATGCAAGTAGACTTGTTAACATTGTGGGTAGTCTTAGAAAGTCATCCATCTCAAATTTGTGATCAGACATATTCCTAAATCTTCTTAGAAATCAGGCTTTGAATACCACAAGTAAGACTTTGAGCAAAGGCTGCAAAACAGAGTATATGCACATATTTGTATGCTCCAGCTTAACCAAGACCTACATGACTATATGAGCCCAGCACTACGTGTGAACTAAAGTTATTGCTTTATTCTCTAGACAGCTCCTATTATTCAGGTCCTCACATGAAAGCTAAAATAATAAACAGCTTCTGTAGTTTTTGCTATGTTTGGATCTCCAGAAACAAATTCTGAAGAGGCGCAGGCACTAATTTCTTCACTTCAAGCCACTGGAGTTCCTGCCAGGCTATGTGAAAAAGATGCTCTCTTTGTCCTGTTGAGAGATCTCTAATAATATTGCCTGAAAGCCAGAATTTATCTTCTTGCAATTTTATAAAGAGAAACTACAAACTAAGTGATGTTCAACCATACAGTTCAGTATTTATTTTATTTACCTTGTTTACCTTTCTTTTGTTGTTATTAGTTCCATTGCTACAAAATGGATCACTGGAACCTGTACTCAAACTTCCCCACAAGTCACTAAGGTTTAAAGCCAAAATTATTACATAGAATTGATTTCACTCCATAAAAAGGTATTCTGATTCCTAAGAAACATTAAAGACTGAAGCAACACTTCAACTAATGCCGATCAGAATAAATTTGCAAACAAGGTTTAGCTACACCTATTAACAACCTGAATATATTAACACTAAGGGAAACAATGCTTTTGCATGGCAAAAACAACTGAGCATTTATGCTTCACTATTTTAAACTCTCTTTATCTGCACATTCATTCAACATATGCATTTGAGTTTTGCTGCATAAGTTACTCAGACACAGAACAAAAGGTCCAGTTCTGCAACCTCCTCTGCATAATTTCCTTTGTATCAGTCAATAGTCTTTCCTCCAAGGAAGATTTGCATTCTAGGCAAGGGTGGAGAGTCCCAAAGTAGGTAAAGTTGTGCTGTTTATTTACCAGAAAAAGCAAAATTCAAAGCAGCAGTACATGAAGTAAATTCTATACTGTGCTACAAAGAAATACGCAGGCAGATACATCAGGGTACCAGAAAGGCAAAGGACACAAGTGAAGCAATCAACACTAACCAGAGCCCCAAGGAAGAAAGCCCTTCCTCCCTGTACATGATCCATTATATCTCTCAAAGAGATCCAGCCCTGAATCCCATAATCAATGTGCTTATTTTTTCAGGTTAAGTCTGCTGTAGTATCAGCTATCCAGGTTGCCTTTTCTTTTTTCAATCTATTGCTTTACATATAAAAACTTACCACAGAAATGGTAGAAATCATTGTCAGCACTCAGATCCACAAAGGATGTATGCTATACAGAAACTGCTCGCTTCCAGCATTCTACTGTAATATGCAGTGATCTGTATCTTCCTCTTTCATAATATCAAACGATGACTTGTTTTCAACTATTAATGCACAAGCACTAAATGGACCTAAGTTTTAGACTACCAGTTTTCAATTTAAAGCACCTTTTAAGAGGCAGAAACAGAAAACTAAAAAATGAAGGACCAAGGAAAACCATGTCAGCTAAATCTGAGCATTAAATTTAGTTGAGTGAGAATCAAACCAAGACATTCTTATTTAGAACCTACAATAAGCATGTACTAAAGAACACATGACCAAAAATAAATTAGATATAAGAATGCTTTAGTTTTAACCACATAAACAGGAAGAAATCTTAACAGGTAAAAGTTCTGTTTATTTTTGTAAAATCATAGGAAGTGTCACTGGCAAAATTATAAAACAAACACTGCAGCAGAGGCCAAAGCTCCTGGTCATGTTTGCAGTGGAAACATGCTCATGCATCTCAAACTGAAAACATAACTTCCCAAAATTTAGTGCGAAAAGATTCTCTTATATTGTCAAATAAATCACAAGGTTTTTCATAGTTAGGAAAAAATTACCAAAATTTATTTATTGTACTATATTGCAAAACAAAAGCAAAGACCTAAACCCTTCTGCCCTTTACTGATAACTTTCTCTGTAAAACAATAAGCTCTGAATTTGGGAATAATAAGTAAATACATAGAGGCCAAGTCAAACGCCCCTTTACAAGGATTTAAAGCAGAAGAGTTTCAGTTCTACATGAAGGGACACTATTCTGTACTGATAGTGAAGATAACAGTTAATGCAGTTAACTTCTGGTGTTACAAGGTGCTGTTGTCCAAGTCTTGTATCCACAACCAACCTCCTTGCTTCTTGATATCTGTCCAAAGACTTCAGGTCTTAGATGCAAACAACACTGTTCTTTAACAGGCTGCAAGTTTATCTGAAGACTCCCCCCTTCTTTTTCCTTAACTGTCATAGTTTAACCGCAGCTGGCAAATAAGACCACAGCAACTAGAGGTGCAACATCTACTGTCTACCAAACCCTTAGAGGCCCTCTCTCATCTGTCCTTCATGTTAGGGGGATTTCACTGTTCTCACTGAAACTTCTTTTCAAGCGGTTCCTGTTGAAACATTTTCTTGTCCAACCTCCTCTTCCACCTTCAGTTCTCTGGCTGAGGTTGCTGCTGCGCTATAGTTGCTGCCTGCCAGGCCAACCATGCCTCATTGTTTCCTCCAGACCGGTATTTGCAATCCTCTATTCTCTCTCCTGCAATGCTCAGCCATAAAGCTAAAAATAAGTTTACTATACCTTTTGAGTTTACCATAATACATTCAGTATCACACTTTTTAATAGATCACATTTCATTACAGTTACCATGACAAACTCCTAAATTCTAACTTCAAATAACGTTATTAGGTGCAATATTATTGCAACCTTATTTGGTTTTCTGCAGTGCAATAGGCTTGACAAGTTCATTGACTTATATCATACTGGGGGGAGGACGCACACAGTATCAAGTGAACACAGTTGTTTTACTTGACCTTTAATTTCCAATAATAGTTCCGAACACAGAAGGCTTCCTGAGAACAGCTGTTGTGGATATGCTGCTCTGCCTCCACAGGTTTAACAGTTTTCTGAGAGAATCACCTGAAATATTTTTTTTTTTTTTAATAATCTTCTCTTTAAATAATCTTCTCAAAGAAATTTCTTACCAACTTAAGAGTCATAGACTATGTTTATGGCAGCATCTTAGTACCAAGGATTCCTCAGTAATTTCAAGAAAGGCACTAGCTTGTTACTTGCCAACTGCCTGCCTTGTAGATGTATCCCAACAAAACTAGTATTTAATTGTTAAAGTAAAAACCACTGGTAAGCAGCAGTATTTCATGTACCTTCAATAAGCAAATGTCTTGACTACAGTGAGAAACTGCAACCACAAACTTTTCCCACATGATAAATTTATTTAAAGCAAAAGGGAAACCTGAGCCAAATAAATTCCAGAACACCAGGAGCCTTTATCCACCTTAGATTTCAACTGAGGACTGAAACCCTGCATCTGAGTGAGGCTCTTCATCACCGTGTGGAGGACAGCAGTGTTTTCCCCGTGTTCCTGAGAGGTTTTAATTTCAGCTTTGAGAAAATCTTCCCCATTTGCTCTACCAACTGTATCTCAAGTGACTATGTTATCAACTTATTTTTCTTTCTTACATATAAGCATTTATAATAAGTAGTATCTGTTGTGCTCACTGAAAATACTTTATAAACAGACATAAATAAACAGATAAATATTTAAACAGAAGATATGATAGACTGAATCATGCATGAAGTATAGAATTTAAGATAAAAGCCTTTTACTGATTAGCATAAGTATTTTTGTATTTTGCTTTTTTTTGTCTGGTTTAAAAATTCCAATTATATTCAGATGCATGAAATAATACCTTTGAGTTATTCAAGCAAAAGTTTTGCAGGAAGCTACCTTCCATGTAATTCAAATGAAAACAGTCACAGAATTCTGGTCCAAAGCATCTCTGAATAACTATGACAAAATACAGAAGTCCCACGATGCTTTTGTACCCTAGGTGAAAAACAGAATCTAAAAAAGTTTATTTCACAAGTCTGTTCAATTCCTGGATTGCATTAGCACCCTTCCAGGAAATGCACAATAAAATCCTGCATATTTTTCTGTTCACATGCTTAATTTGAAGTCCAATCTGAAGATGCCCATTTTCAAGCATATAATATATAGCAAAGTTTTATTAGATTTCTGTGACCTACTGCAGCTAAATTACAAACATTATTTTTTAAAACCCCTGTAGTTTTACTATTCACTTAGATCACTTGGCTCAAGCTTTTCAGGATATTTACTCTAGTTCTTGCAAATTAATATTAAACATGACAATGTTTTATTGTCAGCAACATCTACTAAATTGAACTGAATTTTAGTAAATTTCTTTTTTGTTTCCCTATGGCAAAGAGCATTTCCCTAAACTCACAGCGTCTTACCATCAAGAAGAGAGCTATTCAAGCTTGCCTCCTAGCTCTTTTGTCTTCACTGCTGATAATGGAAAATAAATCCTCCTTTAATCAGCTGTTTGTTACATGCTTTGTTTCAGCACTATTATTTCTTGTACCCTTCCCTCCCCTCTTTTTCTTCTTAATTTCAGCTTGAACTGAACCATTAATTTAGATTTTCTGTAAAATAAGCATTGCATTTGTATTAGTAATGAAGTTAAGTGAGCATACTCTATTAAAATCTCTGACTAGCTCTATAAACCACCATCGAACAAACAGAGCTGCACTGTGAGATGTATCTAGCCATGATATAATTTTTGTAACTCATTAAGAGAGATGATTCAGATGAATGTGAATATTTTGGCACATTTGCGAATACAGTTATTTCAGAAGGAAGCTATAAAATTGAAGTAGAAATTAGAATCAATCATTAAACTAAAATGCAGGATTTAAACACATTGCATGAAATGTGGAAAATTTTGACAGAATGAGCTCATACATAATAAAAAGTAATCTATGATTAACATAAAGCTTCCATGGTTACACTAGCACCTAACTGTTCTCAGAGCACAAGGGATACTTTTGCATCGCTCAATTTTTACACCTGAGCCATGAAAACTCATTAAGAGGAGTTTTTAAGGCTTTTCTCATTTTCAGTGTGGTGCAATTCAGTGTTTAGAAAAATTATCTATATAATAAAACAAAGCTACAAACAAATTGTAGCTTGAAAAACCGGGTGTGGTAAAATTATCATTCCTGGGAGAGGATATTCATGGTAAATTAAAGAAACAGCATGAGCAGCAATAAGGAGTAATGTGACTAAGAGAAACATGTGACAGTCTCATGAATAAACAGGTTTGGTAATAGTAAGGCAGTAAGTCCAGAGACTCATCCCTGGGGCAATTTCCTCTGGAATACTGAACATTATACCTTAAAGAGAGATGGTAAAGAAGTTTAATATTATGTTTTCTAATAGAAGACCAGAACAGATATAATTAAAAGCCTCTCTAAAAGACTAAGCGGTAACATGACTCTGATGCATGAAGAAGTTGTCAATTATTCACTTAGTCTATTTACACTGGATGTAAAGCAAAAATTAAATAACTTCATTTGCAACAAAATCATGGCAGTCAGGTGAAGTTCCTGACGACTGGAAAAAGGGAAATATAACCCCCATTTTCAAGAAGGGGAAAATGGATGAGCCATGGAATTACAGACCAGTCAGTCTCACCTCTGTGCCTGGCAAAATCTTGGAGAAGCAGGTTCTCCTGCAAGGCATGCTAAGGCACATGAAAAACAACAGAGTGCTCAGTAACAGCCAGCAAGGCTTCACTAAGGGGAAATCCTGCCTGACCAATTTGGTGGCCTTGTATGGCCAATTTGGTGGCCTTGTATGGCCAATTTGGTGGCTACGGAACTTAAACAGAGGAAGTTTAGACTGGATATAAGGAGGAAGTTGTTGACTGTTAAGGTGGTGAGGCACTGGAATGGGTTGCCCAGGAAAGTTGTGAGTGCTCCATCTCTGGCGGCGTTCAAGTCCCGGTTGGACAGAGTCTTGGATGGCATGGTTTAGTGTGAGGTGTTCCTGCCCATGGCAGGAGGGTTGGAACTAGGTGATCTTAGGGTCCTTTCCAACTCTAACTCTTCTATGATTCTATGATAAAGAGAATGCCCTCCAAAGTGAGACCTGAAATGGAGTTCTAACATTAAAAAAAAAAAATAAAAAATCCACGGGACTTTTTTTATTAAAAATTGCTCTTTTTTAATGCTATGACTAAACAAAATTATTAATTTTTATTAAATAGCATTTCAGTAAAAAATTTCAAGACAGCCTTTTCCATAAGAGTGAAGAATTTCGAGATAAGCCTGACAGTCTGACAGAATGTTTAAGCAAATGGTTCAGAGTAGCGATTCCTGATGTCAATAAACTTCTCTGAGTTTATAATTTCTCACAGGGACTTAATGTAACCATTTGCATTTATTTCATAGTTATAGTCACTGTAAAGGAATGTCAAGCAGATGTATCTTTTATACAGTGAGAAAACTACAGGTCATTTTTTGAAGAAAGCATGAAAAATATTGATGTTTCTTATTGTTGTAGTACTTTTTGATGGGCTTTTGTGTGACCCATCTTTCCACTGTGTGGTTATACCACATGCTGTGATATCTGGGATTCAATCATGCAATTTGATAGAGCTTATATATTCCTTTTAAATGAAAGATCTTTTGAAATACATGCCTGTTTCTCAGAGTGTTAGAGATATGAGAGAATATTTACAAACATTATCCTATGTTAAGATAAATGAACATATAGAGAACAAGATAATACTAGTAATGACAAGATAATACTAGTAATGACAGATGTTTATTTTCTCGTTCAACCTTCTCTCTTTACCTTTTGTGCAGTATATCTATAAATGAGATTTTCTGTTCATTTCTACAAGCTTGCAATGAACTACGAGTAAAGTATTACTGGAGTCCTAAATGGTAAATTCTCCAAGTTTCTTTTCATAACTCAAAAGAAATAATCACCTATAAGAGAATCTTTTTCATGGGTTTCAGTTTATTGTGCAGTTCTTTCAACATGCTATGCAAATCACAGATTTGCTAAAACAAATAGGAGATAATATATCTGTTGGCCAGGAAATCATAAAATGTAAGTGCTCCCAAAAGTAGCATAGGGGAAATCATGTGAAATGTCTGACACAAGTTTAAAGGCAAAGCACTGTGTAGCTGAATAATATATACAAAACTGAAGGTTTTCATTCACATTTCCTATTTTTGAAACTCTATTTTTGCTTTTAGAATTAATGAATCTTGGATTAATTCTTTTGGATGAAAATGGCAGGTGTTAAACTTTGCCCTTAACTGTGTGTTTTGCTTCTTTGTCCATGTCTGTAGGATAATTTTTAAACACACATTACTGAGGTAAACTGGAGTCAGGTGGATGTCAAATGTAGCTCTCATAGAATGTGCAGAATATGTCTTTCTATTGATTTGATTCAATTTCTGGGAGTACTGTGCAGCCTTTGACACCAAAGCTCTGCTCTGTTTTGAAGTCAATTTCTGTGTTATGTGCTCGGGCTCCCAGAGGGAATTGACTGCAAGGGCCCAAGATATTGTGTTTACTGATGAATGCTGTTATGCAGCATAGAGGTTGACTGAGTTACAACATTGCATTACCAAGAGATGTGGGGTTTACAAGCCTGTCACTTGAAAGGCAGCACATAGAACTCTGGAAAGGTCTTCAAATGTGTGCACTGGCAAATGCAAGCAGTAGGTATCTATGAAAGCTGAAGATAGGTTTGGGTTTCTTTGTTTCGTTTTGTTTTTTTTTTGTTTTTTTTTTTTTTTTTTTTTGGGGTGGGGGGTTTCGGGGTACTTTCCTCTTCAGTTAAATACTTATTGTTTCTAACTAAGAAGTGGAAGCTAACAGTGAGTGCAACCTACTATTTAGGGAAAACTCAGAAGTTTTTATATTCCGACTGTACTTTATCAAATATAGCTTGTACATAAGAAACATTCAGCCTCTTACAGCTCAGACTGTAGTAGTATTTCAGTTCCTGTAGTTGCTTTTGTTCTGCATTCTTTGTTTCATTACGTCTGTCAACTAGCTGTGTTTCTAGTCACTTTTTTATTACTGTTCCTTTGGTTACAGAGAATAACTTTTAGTTCAAAATAGTAGTAGAAGTTAGCAGAGTATGGAGACAGAGGCAGTATTATGCTTGCCTGTCTTCTGAATAGCACTGTGTGATAAATGTGCCTGCACTCAGGCATCTGGGTTCAAGTGAAATTATTTCCTTATTGTTCTAGGGTTTTATTCCTATTTTTAGACTGTCTGATTTCTGGTTCTGCTTTATTTTAATTACTATTTCACTCATGAAAATTGTCTACATTCAAAAATTGGCTTTTGTAACTAACCTAATCAAATTTATCTGGAATCTCACTTCAAGTATCAGCACTAGAGGAGGTCAGCAAATTTTCTCTCAATAATAAGGCAACTGTTCCTACCTGTACAGAAGGAATTTTAACTTTTGGATGTGGATTCTCTTTGCTCAAAATTATGAATATACCCACTATCAAA
>JBCJKH010044629.1:24966-38777 GCA_039877255.1 Loriculus beryllinus
CAGAGATAGGACACTTGACCCAAACTACCCAAAGAGGTATTCCATACCACAGTATGTCATGCTCACTACATAAACAGGGGAGAGTGACCCAGAAAGGCTGGATTGCTGCTCAGGTCAGGCTGGGTATCTGTCGGCGAGTGGTGAGCAGTTGTATTCTCTTCACTTATTTCCCTTATCATTATTACTATTGGTGGCAGCGGTAATGATTTGTGTTATGCCTTAGTTACTGGACTGTTCTTATATCTACCCATGGGAGTTACACTCTTTCACTATCCTTCCTGGAGTTGGGGGAGGAAGAAGGGAAGGGAGCGAGCGAGTGGCTGCATGGTTCTGAGTTACTGCCTGGGGTTAAACCATGACAGTCCTTTTTGGCACCCAAATGGGTTGAGATAACAGCAACCTTTCCCACCATCTAATAAGAAAGAAATACAAGCTTTCTTAGGTATTATGGTTTTTTGAAGAATGCGCATTCCAAATTACAGTCTGATTATAAGCTCTCTTAAAACAGTCATATGTAAATTTGCTAGAATACTTTTACTAATTGTAACTCATTAGAAGTATGCTGCCTTTCCAAAGCTGCTGAATGCTTTTTTTGTTCAATAGCAAAGTAGATCTAGATCGAACAAAGTAAATAATTTCAAGTGAAGAACAACAGTGAATATAAACTGAACAATTACTGAAACAATTTAGCTTGATCATTGTGCTGCTGTATAGCTCATGAAAACAGAGTTTAAACCCATAAGGTCCTGAAAATTTTTTCTTCCTGCAATTCTAAAAAGTTATATAAATGGTTTGATGCACAAAAGATAATAAAATAATGAAAGGAATTAAAAAGGACACTCATTAACCATATTAGGGAACATGAAACATTATCAGACTGAGTAGTACTAATGTAAATACTGCCTCACTGCAACAATAATTTTAAATAATTTTAGTACATTTTAGAAAAAGCAATCACTATTTAATGTACAATCTGATTATTCATTCATGAGGCTTGATTAAATCTGATTTGAATTTAATTCCTTTGTGACACAAACAACTTACTAGACCATGGAGTTTTTCCTTATGCACTCTACCCAGCCAATTCCTGCAATAAAGCTGGAAAAAAGTTTATTAAAAAAAAATAAAAATCCAAACAAATAGAAAATCCAACCCCTAACATAATTACACAATGATAGAAAGAGAAGTTAGTGCCTTGCTGACATTTCTGCTATTTGAATTCAAGACCTTTCATAATTATTAATCTTTGTCTGCAGGTAGAAGTTTGTAACAAATACTAAACAGAGCCCCCATATACACATCTAAATCTATGCTCTTCTATTAAGCGCATCCATACACTTTGAAGATCAAATATATTCAGTTAAAATCTGCTCTATTTTATACTAGCATTAACGAAAAAAGCTTTAAAGACAAACTGTTCAACACTGTGCTTACCTTAAATGGTCACCATCCACAGACTCATATCAACTGATTGTGCAAAGAGAAGCTTGTGCGATTCAGTATCAGAATCTTTTATTTCTTATTATCCTACTCCATTTCTTCATTTCCTGACTTTTTTGAAAGGTTTTACAGTGTCTGTTATTTTCTGTTGTAATAAAACTGACATATAGCAGTATGTACCCGTTTTTCACTAGAATTTTAATTACAATTTGGAGTCAACTCTAGAAAGGTAAATAAAAAATATTAAATGCAATTCTATACTAAAAGGGATTATTTAAAAGTGACACTGTCATATGTTCTATATGTTGCCCCTCTGAGGACAAACTGTTAACTCCTCGTGATTGGCTGACAACTTTTTATGTAAGTAGGACTTTTCGTTTATTCATCTACTGATGAGCAATCAGAGACAATGCCGAGACAATCTTTTGTTCCTTTGTTTGTGTTTTTTATTCTTCCTTCAGACACTTTCCTCACTGGACTGAAATTGCTGATTAGGGAAAAAAAGGACATAATAAATATTTCAGTCTGTACACATCAAAAGTTTTCAATGCTGTCTGCTTCTTTAAGAACTTTGGGAAAGAGAGGGAGTAGAAGTTGGAGCACATTGTGTCTGTATTACTCTTTCTTTGTTGTTACTTTCTCAGAAATTATCAAAGTGCATAAGACTTCTTAGAAAAAAAACTGTCAAAGTTTTTAAAACTTCTTAGTAAACATAGGAAGAAGGTCTATTTAAAGAAGGCAACTTCGTGAACAAAGGTTTGAAAAGACCAATAAACTGTTGCATTAAAGTTTATTTAGTTCAGAATATTCAGAAGAAGAGACTAAGAATTAAATAATGATTCTGGACTTGGGGGTGAGAGGGGTTGGGGGGTGGGGAAAGAGAAATAATACATTTTTATACTAAGCTGAAAGAAGAATATTGCTTTCAATTTTATATCACACTTTTTGCTTTTCTGTTTGTATTGCCATTTTTGCTTGCTACAAAGTGAAGATACTGTAAAATGTATAGCATACAATTAAAAATATAAAATAACAGATTTTCAATTTATACAACAGATCTGATTGTATCTAAGCAAATTCATATTCATACCTTGAGTCTTTGAAAATTTAATTCCTCTCTCCTTCTGAAATCAATAAGGAAGATAATTGAAATTCTGTAACTCATGTAGATTGTAGATGATGAAATTATATTTTCAGGAATTTTCAAAAAAATAATTGCAACTGATACAAATCTTGGCTCAAATCTCTTAGTTTCTGGTCTTCAGTCTACAAAATACATTATAGCTAAAGTCTTTAGCAGTAACTATGACGTAAATGATTAATCATCAACATTTATTGTTTCTTTTATTATCAATCCAGTGTATTTCTTCAAATCAGACTGTTGAATATAAACTATGTGAACTTTAAATGCTTAAAAACACACTGGAAAATAATCAATTAACCTAAATGTACCTAAGATTCTTTGTTGTAAAATCTAGCATTGTGCCTTATTTCTAATTAAAATATTAATAAAAAAAAAAAAAAAAAGTGAAGAAGCTGTGTTTTCCAAAATTTTCAAACTGCTTAACCATCACTACTTTCTCATCTGAAGTAAAATTGAAATGTGAATTTTTTGTGTTTTAGTCCAACCTAAATATTCCAGGCAAATTTCAGTAGTGTTTTGGAATTACAGAATAATTTCAGTTTGAAAGGACCTAAGGACATCTTTCCCTCCTGTATGCTCAAAGCAGAGTTAACTTCAAAGATAAATGTGGTTGCTCATAGCTTTGCCAACTCAATACTTTGAATTTCTTAAGCAACAGAGACCCCCCCAACTTCTCCAGGCAACCTTTGTTGTTGGAAATTTATATATGCATGCATTCAACAACAATCCCCATCCTAAACACAATATATGGTAATCTTCTGAGAGGAAGCTAACTACTGATGAATAAATGACTAGTAAAATGTTATCTGAAGGAACAAGCATAATGTGCTTCTGAGAGCCCACCCATCTATACATTTGCAACAGTTCTATGGTAATAAAGCTTTTGAGAGTTTTTGAGAGAATATTGAAAGACTGGAAAAGAGTAAAAGAAATGGCTAAATTCATATGTAGTTTAAACAAGCATAATATCATTGATCTAGTCAAAGCAATGCATTTTTATCTTAGCCCAGAAGCTTCCTTAAAGCTTGTCAGCTGTGATCTCAAAGTAAGGTGTTTTTGCTTTTTATATTTTCTGTCATTTTCTATCTACTTCTCTATTTAATGTTACTTTTTTTTTCTTTCAAAATCACTTACCTTTTATATAAATTAATTTGTTACTTTTTTCTCACTGATATGGGTTTTATGAAAACTGTTGTTTATTAAAAATACTGAAAGTATGAATCATAGTCAGGCTTCTAAGCTCAGTGCTATGAAAGAAAAAGGAAAATCTTTGATAAAATGAAAGACTTGACTCTATTATTTTAACAATATGTGAGAGTAAAAATAAAAGTCCGCATTTTTTCTAGGAAACTCTGAAACTTAAAAACTGATACCTAGTACCATATAATGGGATTAGGGCAAACACGGTTTCTCTCACAGTCAGGGAGGAAAATACCTGTCTCTACCATTGAGGGAAATGACAAGATGGATATGTGTCTGGAATAATGCAGGAAGAAGATGCTAGATATACAGTAGCACTATATATATTTTTCTATGGTCAATATAGAGTCTTGATGCATGTCAAAGTGGATTTGTCTCTCAAGCAGGGAAAAGAAAGTATCCTTGAGTTTGTGTTCTGAGCAAAACAATTACGCCGAAGTCAAAATAAATAGATATAATTTCTGTAGCTGTCCAAGTCATGGATGCTTACTGTATAAATTTTCCCTTTGGTCCAAGATTAAATGTTCCATCTGCAAAATGATTAGATGAATTACATATGTAAACAGATTTACCATTCCATTTCAATAGAGTTGCCGTTCATTAGAGGCTGTCATTCAAAGTAATATGAAGAGCTATTACTGAGATGTCCAAAATGAAAAGCTGAATGACATAGCACTCATTTTCAGAAATATGGACATTTTTGAAGTGGGAATTGAACACTGATAGCAGATTGATGTAATAGTTACATTTTTATGCCAACTGTTCCTGTCAGTCAAAGCGGCAAACTGAAGTAGCTGTTGTTGTTGTTATAAATTACATTCCTTAAAGACACAGAGCATACAAAAATCCTAGCTTAGAAAAAAAGATTTGTATTATTAACTATTTGCTAACCCGTTAAATTATTGAATTATAGGCATTCATATTGTAAGAAAATATGCATATTTCTGGAAGTTTTAATGCAATGGGCGCTTTCTCCCCCTTGTTAGAAAACCAGAGGAGGTTAGATAGTCATAAACTTACCTTTTAGGTTTGTTTCAGGATGTAACCTTGTTCAGTTATATTTGTACATCTCTGAAGTTAACATGTTCCGTTTCAACTGAAGATCTTTGAATCAAAGATTTGCTTTGAGTTTTCAATTTAGATGTGTTCAGAACCAAAGTATTTGTATATTTATTGAAAAAAAACATAAGAAACTTATAAAGGTTCTAAAGGTTCACAACTTTTAGCATGTGGATCTGAGAACAGGAACTCTTGCTGTGAAAGCACACTTAATAACTCCTAGCGTAGGATGCTCAAACTTTGAAAAAAAGTATTTACACTCTGAAAGGAACAAGGAAACATCCTTGAATCACATAACAGCAGAAACTCCAAGGAACAGCAGCTTGTGCTTGGTCCAGTTACTGTGAAGTTGTGTAGCTTCACTGTATTCTATAATATAAAAAAAGAGAAGGAGAAAATACAACAGAAGAATAATTCAAAGCAGCAGGCAGAGACAAAAGAATGATCTCTTGTCCATTTTGCTCATAATGCTTCCACAGTCATGGAGGAAGGTTTTGGATTTATTGTTTGTTTGCTTTTTTTAAATAATGATAATTAAAATTGTTTACTATTAATTCATATTTCAAGAGAAATAATGGTCATTAAGCCTATATAAAAATGACATGGAACTGTTGGAACAAGTCCAGAGGAGGGCCACGAAGATGATCAGGGGACTGGAGCATCTCCCATACAAAGACAGTCTGAGAAAGTTGGGACAGTTCAGGCTGGAGAAGAGAAGGCTGCATGGAGACCTCATAGCAGCTTTCCAGTATCTGAAGGGGACCTATAGGGATGCTGGGGATGGGCTCTTCATTAGGGACTGTGGTGACAGGACAAAGGGTAATGGGTTTAAACTTAAACAGGGGAAGTTTAGATCGGATGTAAGGAGGAAGTTCTTTACTATCCGACTGATGAGGCACTGGAATGGGTTTCCCAAGGAAGTTGTGAGTGCTTCATCCTTGTCAGTGTTCAAGGTCAGGTTGGACAGAGCCTTGCATGGCATGGTTTAGTGTGATGTGTCCCTGTTTATGGCAGGGGAGTTGGAACTAGATGATCTTAAGGTCCTTTCCAACCCTGACTATTCTATGATTCTATGATTCTGAAGATATATTTCTGAAATATGTGAAGTGAAATGGTTCAATCAACCTGATGCATTGCAAAAAGTCTCCTAACAGCCAGTGACTTGCAGGATACAGTCTTACATGACTACAAAATTGAAGCCATGATGTGAGGTTATATATCTTTCTCTCCACCTTTTTTTTTGCATCAGGAAAGACTAGCAAAATCCCAAATAGCATTCTTCTAAAAATTTAAAAACTAAATAGACCTTCACACACTGTATGTGATACACATTTCTAGTGCTAGAAACACCATGAAATTCTTCCCCTGGAGATACATGCCTTTTGGGCTGGAGATAGTATTTTTTCCAGGATTATTAGCAAATAGTTCTTCATTGAGATTCAGAAATTTTTGATTATTTTCCTGGAATATTTTAGTAGGTCGTTCTTTTTTTCCATCAGTTGCATCTCCCATAAAATTTTAAAAATACATCCTTTTGTGAGGCTGTAGTTTGTGATGTGAACATGAATGGGATGCTCACTTTCCAGCTTGTCACTAGGCAAAAGCTTTTAGGTCACCCATTTGTTTAAACCTATTTGAGGCTGATTGTTTTGAATAGCTGAACCTAGTTCTTTCTCAGAACATAACCAGTTTCATCAAAAAATTAATTCTCTTGGGTTCAAACTATCTTACAAATTGTTGGGCCTGGCTAGAGAAAGGCTATTAAAAAAACATCCATCAAATACCTAAAACTGGCTTACCAATACAGGTTGACCTTCAGATATATTTGTCTTGTGCAAGAAAATGCAGTGGATTCGTCTGCTTTCTGTTTTCAGCTCTGTGAAGGTTGTTGCTGTGATTTGAAAAGTATCCATTATGGCTTGTCACATGAATTGACCATGTTTCCTGGCCTTTGTGCATAACATCCCAAATGTATGCATTATGTAGTAACCATTCAAGTGGAATTTATTGGTCTATTGCAGCACTTTGAAAACTTCATGTGCACTGTCTGATTTTCATTTATCAAGCATGTCATCCTCCCACTTCCAAAACTATCTTGGCGTTAAATGTTTTTTGCCTTGTTCTTCAAATCTATATTCAAGATCAATTTATGACTCTGATGTGGGAGGCAACTTGCAGAATCTTACTGGATTTTATAACAGTTTTATGTATTTTAACAAAGTGACACAACATTTTCTGGACTACTTAAATTTCTGCTAAGGAGCTATAATACAGACACAAAAATGTAAATGGAAGAATCTAATGGACAAAACAAAGCTAGCTTAGTAAGATTCAGGATATGACAAGATTGCAAACATCTTCCTCCTTCCTAAATAGCTCTATTAGTAGTGTTCACATGAAATCCCCAGGCACACAAGCAACCCCTGAAATGCTTTGAACTGTTAACAATTTCATTCAGTTCTTTTATTTGCATCATTTATTTCTAGGAGAACTTTACTCCCACTAACATCTTCCTGTTTTCCTGTTACTTATACCAACCAGCAGTAGGAGTTACACTAGGGTTAGTAAGTAGCACTAGAGAAAGGTTAGTGGGGCTTACCTCCCATTCTGCTGGGCTCACTTACTTCAGTGCCAAGTATGTTGATCTGAACTTGCAAATCCTATCGGGATGCCTTTGCATGTATTTAAATTCTGGAGCCTTTGAGCCAGTGGGAGAATATTCTGCCTGTGCTTTGAATCCTCTGAAGCCTTGTGGCAGTGTTGGAGCAGCACTGCGCTAAGCCTCATCTGGATGTGTGCTGCAGAGGCAGATACAGGCATCCTCACACTTTTTACTGAATTCATGTTTACTTTCAAAGTATCATCTAATCACATGCATAAGAAGGAATAAATAAGCTAGCTTTAAAAAAAATCCTTCAGAACAAAGTTCTACATTTTCCCCTGAAGGAATTAAGGTCAGCGGTGACATATACTCTCAAATATGTATGGAAGCACATGAAGGCATTCAGTCATTGAACAGTCATTGAGCAGTCCACCATATTTCTGATAGCAGTCTAGTATGTGTTAAACTGGTGAAGTAATGTGTTGCAAGCACCAGCTGCTAGAATGTACTGGGATGAAGACTAGTTTGCTGCATATATCATCAGTGCTATAGTAATCTGCAAGAGTAAGTCTTAGCAAGTACATTTTTATTATTAGAGAAAAGAGGATTATATTCAGAACTGGCCTTAGAAGAATTTCAGGAGGGGGCAGACTGAGGAATTGGTGTTTCTTATTATATGCTTCGTGTAGGTGTAAGGATGAAGGCAACATTTTTGCAGAAGGGAGGAAATAGATATAAATGGTGAGAGAATTCCACAATCCATTTCTTGTGAAAGAGGTTAATTATATTACAAGTGATTATTCAAACTATCATGTGAAGTAAAGGTGACACTTTTATGATCACACACAGAGACTGAATCATGACACCAGTAATATCAGAGTAATTCCTGAGAAGGCCTGGCACCATCAAGGAAACAAATAAGATTGCAGAGGTGCGTTCCAGAAAATGTGAGAGCTCAGTGATACAAGGGATAGTCAGGAGAGAATCCTGTAACTGCATAAGGCCAAGCTTTTTATGAAGTACTTACTACTTCTTCACCAGTCATCAAAAGAAATAGGTGTGTGTGCAGGTTTTATTAGCAGACTGGGCATGATTGTGGGTGTATCTTACAGTGGTTTCAGTCTGGCTTGCAGTGTTTATTTTAATTAGGCTCTGGAGCCTGGAGCTCTAGAGGAACTTTTTATGTCTTTAAGCTTTCAGATTCTTCCTCTGCTTTGTAAAAGTGGTTGCAAGGAAGAGTATAGGCTGTCTGGGGTGAGATGCTGGTTCTTGGGTTGATTCAGGCAGCTCACTTCAATTCTTACTGTTCTCACTGAATGTGTGCAAATCATCAAGGGTAACGTTAAAACAGAGCACATGCAGCTCAGCATTTATTAAGCAGCTAAGGACAGATTAGCAGGTACAGACAGTCAGAATTCATTTGGGGCTACCTAGGGCCTTCTCACACACAGCAAGGATTCAGTGGGCCTCTTACAGGTACTATGCTTTATCACATTATGCAGAGCAATATTTAGTTAGAGTGCAAGTAATACTTACTATGCCTCAACAAAATATGCAACAACTTGGTCAAAGCAAGGGAAGATTTACACTGATGTGAGTTGAAGAAGAACTTATTACCTATGTTAAAATTTGCAAGTTCATAAATAGTGATCATTAAAAGCATCTTGCCTGACTTCTTGTGTATGCAGGGCCACTTTTCCATGTGGTTTTCAAAACACAAATGTAAGAAATGAACATAAAATCTAGCGGCATTGGAACAAATCTTTGTTGTAGGAAGGGGTAAGACCAATGTGCTAACTGAGCCTCCAGCAAAGTAGAAATACAGAAGACACTTACTCATCCCCCAGCAATTGTAGCTGGGGTTTACTGTTTATTACCCTCCCATTTAAAGGTGTGGTAAAGTCATCTGAGGTCAACCCAACCCTTGTTCTGCTACTCTGCAGTTGCCTGGGGTTGATGTCTGACACAAAGCACTTTCAAAATTAACTGAAGTTTAACTTACATGTCGTGCTGTTGCTAGGATTGAGATGCTTGGTTATTATTTTCACTATTTATATTAAAGCAACGTGTAACTGTTTTTGCTAGTTAGCATGTAATAATGTAATATGTTAGCTGGGCTGAGGTTAATCTTATAATTTAGCACTGTAGGATTTAGTTGCCTGATGGTAAAGTTTCGTAATACATGCCTAATACAGCTTTTTTAGATACAAACAAAAATTCCAACTTTTTTTTTTTTCCAAATTGTACCATAAGCCAGAGATGCCAGATGCTTTCTCCTTAGAAATTGTTTGCTCTGTTTCCAGAGTACACTCAGATGTGTTTGAGAAAAGCATATATAGCATTAAATTTTAAATTAGGTTTAGGAGAATTTTAAGTCATATCAACAGCAAGCTTTGGTAACTATCAGAATCCCTAACTGCTCATTCATTCTTAGGTCTTTCTAGAGGCAATACGTGGAATATATTGAAAACAACACTCTTTAATTTTAACTAGAGTGCTTTGTCCAGAGGATGATCTCCTTCCCGTAGTATCTGTTGTCAGCCAGAGGCTCTGTTCTAACCCACTGCATATTTACAGAAAACATGTTGGAATCACCAAAATTTAAAACAGGCTGAGCATGTACACCCAGGAGGCACACATACAAATGCCTGTATGCAGTAAACATGCTCATATACATGTGCAGCCATAAAGAACAAACACAGACGTGACTCACACAAACACAGACAGCACCAGCAGCCTTATCCCACTTCCCTCTCTGGC
Organism: Loriculus beryllinus; assembly: GCA_039877255.1. Lineage (NCBI taxonomy): Eukaryota > Metazoa > Chordata > Aves > Psittaciformes > Psittacidae > Loriculus > Loriculus beryllinus. The sequence continues at coordinate 35,172 of JBCJKH010044629.1, forward strand.
TGAGGATGAAAGTCTGCTAATGGGAAGTATGTATAAGATATATCTCCCAACAGCTGTCCTCAGAACTCAGTCTTCCCAGTATCTGTCCCTGAATCCCAGTCTCCCCAGTTACTATCACCCAATTATCACGCTGCTGAGGCCACAGCATGTCTCCAGCTGTTGATGCTCAGAACCCTTTGATCCACAGTCCCTCTAATAACATGCAGTTGACCAATAGCCAATGATGGATGTGCCTTCCTGTGATGGGAGATCTGGGTAGGGTGGTATTTGGGCTGTCCCATCCACCACCATTTCCCTGTACTACTTTGCTAGCATGCAGAAGAACATTTAATCACATTACCTGTCAATACCCATTAGTGCAATTAAAATGCTGTACTTCAGTTCATTTGCTTGAATTTTACAATATGCTGAAAAAAAATGTCTCAGGCATCTAAGGAAAGCCAACCAAAATAGCCATCAGTAACCAATTTATTTTTCAGCTTGGATTTCACTAGGAAACTGAATAAGCAATAGCTGCTACTTCTTATGATATATTTATTTTGCATCCTTAGATTGTGATAGGTGGCAAAAAGGAATTCTCTGCAGTTTAGGAGGAAGCAGCAGACTAAATATTATTTATGGTTAATTCTAGCAAGGCAGGCAATATAACAGTTCTAGATGTGTGAGAAGCTAGAGGCACATAGGTTGAGAGATGTTTTTATGCAACTTAAAGGGCAGTGATTTTCCTCTCATAACGCTAAAATGGAACCATAATGGCTTAGCATTGTTTAAAGCTCATAAACTGCAACTGTAAATCAGCAAATTAGCTAATGGTTGCCTCTGGGTAGTGATACATGATGAAAAACAAATGAGGAAAGGTACTCATGCATTGCACTTTGTAGCTACTGGAAAAATTAAGAGTTCTATCTTCAAAAAAAAACAAAACAAAACAAAAAGACAGCTTGTTAAAGGGTTGTTAGGGAAAGGTTGTGCCCTGATAGCAGAACAATTAATTACTGCTTCAAATGAGTATGTTTTTTAATAAATGCAACTATAGCAAGTCTGTAGATCAGTGCTAGCAGTTTTAAATTATTCCTGCTGTAACTGAGAAGTTGTATCTGCAATGGGAAACTATGAAGCAGATTACTGTATTTCCAGCCTTTTCTAGATAGTTCCAACCTTGGCTACTACTATACATAACTAAATAACCAAATAATATAACACAGTGGTATCACTATACCAGTAATTTTCAGTTCAGAGACAGTAATGATAAGCAAGACCTTAGACCTTTCAAACCAGAAGGGTTTATTGTAATTTTGAATAAAATAGAGTAACAATATAATCATAGGAAAGCAATAACATTTTGAACTCATGACCACACACCTGCCAGCCATCTACCTGCAGAGCTTAGGGGCTTCCTGAAGCTTACACAATAAGCTTACACAATTCCCGTGTTGCTTGCACTCAGCATCTTTGTATTGTGTTTTTGCATCTGAATTACATTCTTTTCAATGTGAGTTGGCTATTTTTAATTGTATGTTGTGGAAAACTCTGAGTAAAACTTGTTTCTGTCTGCTGTTTAACATCTTCTCAGATAAATTCTGCAGCTGAGATGTCATGTATCTTTTTTATTACAGCATAACTCATGACTTTTTTTTGTGTTGTCATGACTATTTGTACTTAGATTTATAGTCTTGAAGCTTCCATATAAAAAAAAAATGAGTAGGGATGAAATAAGGGAAGAAGGACTTCTTCTGTGCGAAGGGTACCACCAAAAAGCATAAAAGGCATGGTTTTTGTGTCCAAACATGGTTTTGTTGAGACTAATACATAATCTTATATTTCCCTCAGTAAAAGAAATTGTTGCCTTTTTATATTTTGCTGTAGCAGACATGCTTTGCAGACAATACATCTGTAACAATTAATTCATAAATATATTAAAACAATTGGCTGTAGTGATCTTAGCTTACCGGTTTCCACTGCTGATACTGACTTTCATTGAACATAACATGATAGAGCATAGAGCAGTGATGGGGGATTCCTTGCCGGTTAAATAAATATCTGGAGTCCAACTCCTGTTCTTACAGTACTGTAAATGTGGAGTAGTTCCAGTGAATGCGTGGGTTTATCACAGATAAATTTAGAAAAGAGAATGGAGACTGTATATGGTGGGTGGCTGCATAAAAATGAATCTTTTTCAGAGGTGAAAACAGTCTTATACTGCATATTTTTTTCCATAATGCTCATCTGATACACCTCCTTGGATATTATTTTGAAACAAATAACCAGAACCAATCTTCAGAATCACTGTCTCTACTGAATATATACAACTCTAGATTTTGTGTTAGGCATTTAAGTAAAACAGATTCTCTTCTGCTTTTATTAATTGTCCAAATTATGGTCTGATTCTCAGGAAGGGGAACACTTTCATATGTTACAGCATTATGCAGTACTGTTCCTCAGTCTTGGGGGACAGTAGCAACTACTAAAAGTTTCTGCTTTTTGCAACTTTTAATACTCTTAATCAAACTGTATTGTCTTGGCAGTATATTAATTGCTATACAGAGATAAATAGAGATATATGTTCTAGTTCTTGCTAGGTATTTTTGTTTGGCCTTTTGTTGTGGGTTGTTTCATTTTGTTTCATTTTATTTTGGTTTTTTCAACTGAAAGCCATCTTCTGTTGGAAAAATGATGCCAAGAAAATATTAAACTGTGGGTTTTCTCCACAAAGAATACATTTTCTACAGAGACCACTTTTGAATGTACATGCAAGATACTTTATAGTTAAAAGAGAAATTGGTGGTATTTTAGCATTTTAATAAAATACAGCCCCAAAGCTGTCGACTGAGGTAATGTGTAGTGTGATATAGTAGAGTCCTGGGAAATATGCACTGAGATGTTGCCAGTAATGAAACTAAGCCACTGCCTTATATTACTCTCTTTTTCAAGATCAAGAGCCTCAATACTTAACTATGTCAAAAATAAGTACCCATGTAGAAAGGTACTGGTCAGATAATGGCAGCTGCAAGTTAAAACAATAATATTGACATGGACTAGAAGCCAGTGTTGGTATTTTTATATTCAGAACTACTTTTCTCCCCATAGGTAACTATGAAGTCCAGTTAGTAACAAAATATTAGTGTCTTCAAAATGAGATTTCCAGATTTAAAATTCGAAGGAGGGTGGTAAAATAAGTTTCTGATGGTAGACTTGCATATCTTCTCCTTATGCTCGCTGAGAGCAAGTACAGACAGGGGTGAGTAAAGGTTAAATTGTCTTACCTTTGGAAAGTAGGATTTCACCTTAGCATTACTTTCAGTCAGCTGCATAGCAGATGGTAATACAGTGACTCCTTATCACTGCATCTGATGCAAAGTACAACAGATGAATCACGAGTTAGGCTTAGATCCAGTCTTGTACACAATGGCACCTAACAAAACATATTTCAGTGAGCATGAAGTATGGATGCCTAGTCTTGCCACTTGGTCTAGCTTTCCTAATAATATAAACCCTTTATAATGTCATTTAAGAGCAGGCATCTCTTGGGGATCAGAGAAGTTGTGTGGATGGAGCGGTTTACCACTGACCTCACTGGGATGGAAGAATACATTCTGCGACATTCAG
>JBCJKH010044631.1:14972-40832 GCA_039877255.1 Loriculus beryllinus
TGCCAGGGATGGGGCAGCCACAGCTTCTCTGGGCACCCTGTGCCAGCGCCTCAGCACCCTCACAGTAAAGAACTTCTGCCTAAGAGCTCATCTCAGTCTCCTCTCTGTCAGGTTAAAGCCACTGTCCTTGTCCTATCCCTATAGGCCTTTGTCCAAAGCCCCTCTCCACGTTTCCTCTAGCCCCTTCAGGCACTGGAGCTGCTCTAAGGTCTCCCTGGCAGTTACATCAGACCTGTGCAGAAACGTTATGTGTCTGGGACGCTTTAAAAACAAAACCTTACTAACAAAGGATTTTTTTCTAAAGCTGATATTTACAACTTACTACCTGAAAATACCTGAGATACTAATAGTTCAATTAGATGCTCTAAAGTAGCTTGAAAATAGTTGCTGGCGTGGATAGTTATTGCTAAATAGGTCTTCACAAATCTGTTGTGCCAATCTCAGACTAGTTCAATAAATATTATAGAGCAGTTTCCTGTATAAGTCTTGAGTCCTTTCTGCATTCTTCCACTTCTTATTATTCACAGACACTTCAGTCTTTCATACCTTAAATACCTGTTGTATCACGATCCCTACAGCACTTGATTGTTCAGGACATGACATATTGTGGTCAGTCAGCAAGGTGTTACCTTGCACTTCCCTGGGTTTTGCATTTGGTTTTTATCCCTTGTGCTTAAATTAGTTGTAGTTAGGTTTGGAGTAGGTAAGTATGCTAACCTAAATCCATAATAAGATTTGAAGGTGTATAATGTAGCTCTTGATACCCATAGGTTATGACTTCAGAGTCCCATCTCACAAATAAGGGTGGTTTTAATTTAAGGATTTTTTTCCTTCAATTAAAATGAAATTGATTCATATACTGGTTTGAACTCTTTTCTAGAGCTACATACCTTGCTAATTTTCTTCATTGTAGTTATTCTGTCTCTTACCTTGTTTTGGATTTTCAGTTGTATTCTCACTTTGATATTGCTTTCAATAGTCTGTAAACTGTTAGAACTGAATTATTTTAAATGCCAATAGAAATGAAAATCAAATCAATCAATATTATTGTACATGATATTGATTTAAAGAAAGATGCACTTTGAGAGAGCAGGATTAGTATAAGAATCTCAGCTGCTGCAAAAAGCAGTATTCTGTGCACACTACAAACGTCCCTCTTAGGCACTTAATAGATTTGGATTGTATTTAAGCTTGAGTCACTAGTCTGGATTTTCATCAGACTTTAATTTCACCTGTCTGCAGGATTTTACCATTTCTCAGCTTTTTAGGTATTCCAGTGGTAGGTGTTTTAATGCACTATGTTGAAGAGAGCTGTTTTTATATTGTTACAATGATAATTCTTCAACCATGTCATGTGCATCCTAAAAAATACCATTCAAAGATTCAAAATACCATCCTAAAAAAGACCATTCAAAAGACCATTCAGACATTAAGACTTCAGTTGTATTTTACTGCATTTTTTTCTGAGTGCTGTATAGACATATAGCTTATTTGCTTGGCTTCTTCTAGAATTTTATTCAGCCTGTTCAAAAGGTCTCTTTAAATGCTTTATTGATTCATTTTTAGCAGTAATTTTTCAGGAACACTCACAAGAAAGGTTTGTCAGCTCCTTTTCTGGCAGAAAGGCAAATATTGCACACTATCTGCACGGCTGCTGTGGCTGTTATCTCCTGTTCAAGACAGATAGGTCAGTTAGAAATACAGAATATGCTTGGAGAATATGGGTAAGGATGCCTGGTAGGACAGCAAAATTGGCTAGTGGTCTTTGTCTATGTTGGAGACTACCAGTTCAGTAGCCCTGGATTAGTGGGTTACCAGTTTGTATGTGTAACAAATAAGATAATGTTTGTTTTAATCACTGTAAAAGTGAAGTGTTGAGGGACACATAGCTGGTGTTTCTTGTGAATTAACATATACAGTGCTTTCAGATACAGAAATCTGTTCTTTGGTGATTTGGAGAAGCATAAATGCGTAGGTTTTCATACAGTAAGGTATGCTTCTAAGTATTATAGCATTTCTGAGAGCTGATGACATCATTATTGTGACTAAAATCAAGAAATAAGATACAGCCAGGCAAATTCCCAACTTAACAGCTGTAAGAGTTCCCATAATTTGGCTTGCAGCAATTCTGCATAGTTTTTGCAATATGTTTCACATGGCATTTGTATTCTTTCAGAATTGTCTGGACTATCCCTCCAGGATATGTTTACTTCACAGGCAGCTTGAAAAATGGCTGTTGCCTCAGGAATAATATTAATGATAAAGGCTTTCAAAGTAAATTTAGTCTGTTAAGGTGAGACTTACTACAGAATCAAATGTCTGTCTGGCTCATGAACATAACTTAGGAACAATGTTGTTGAAGTTTCCGATGTGTTAGTAGAATGATTTATTTACACTAAAGACAAATAGTATTAATTTGTAGCTCTCTAGGTAAATTTTCCACAATCCCTAGAGTTCTCTGATTATTTGAACAGTAAAACTGAATTTTTAGCCTCTGTTGATGTAGCTTACTTGGCATTTTTAGGGGAAAAAAATAACTAATTCTTAGCATGGTGGGTTGACATGTTCCTTGATGCAGTGCAGCAGATGTTGATATTAGGATGGGGTTCAGCTGATTGCAGTGATTGCTTAAAGCTGCTTTTATAGCAGATTGTGGTCCTGAATTAGGAGTCAGTATTCTTGCAGTTTGGAGACATGCAAAATATCATACAAACATTGTAACTGCAGATTGAGGAGGCTATTTTAATACTACTTATTCTTGCTTTTGTGAGTATTGTGAAATGTTGAAAGATTTTTTTTCCCTGATGCTCACAAGGCACTTTACCTGGCCTGCTAAAAGGAACTGGCAAATTTAATGGAAGCAAAACAGAGTGGCCTAATGAAGAAACAGCTATGAAAACGTCTAACCATTGTAGAATAATACTATGTCATAGTGGGCCTCTATCATTAGCAATCATTTGTTGAGAGGTTTCTGCTTTTCTGCATTACCTAGCACAAGAATAGAATTGGTTCTGAATGTCTTTGTTGTTAGGCTTACTGACCTCTACTTTTCTTTTATTAAGAATCACAAGGTGAACTAGAGTTTGAATTAAAAAAGAACTCTGCTCAGCTCTTGCATCTAGGAAAGAAAAACACTGTTAGGCTAATAGCTTGGCAAAATTGAGTTTGCTCAATTATCTTAGTTAACGAAGAGTCATTGAGTCATTTGGTCAACTTCACTATTAACCACATTCTCCATCTGCATATTGTGTCACAGGATCAGTGTCCTTTCTGAAGCCTGCCAATTTATTTGCGGTGTGATATCTCAGACGCTGGATGGGCCTCCAATTTTATTGCCTGGAATTTTAGAATACCATTTCCCCTGCTGGGAAAATAATTTTGGAGGCTTCTTCTTATTCAGCAAATGGTAGAACCTAAAAATCATCCTGAAAATTAGGTACCCTAGATTGAACCTTATGCCAAAGTGAGGGCAAATGCATAATCATGGTTATACTCAGGTATGCCGTGATTCCTGAGGATCCTTAATGATAATATATATAAAATATAAGTTATGTGTACTATTACAGTTTTAGTCCTTCTGGTATCATTTGATCTTCAGTCTTACAGTGTATGTGATTTGGTTAAAAGAAAGTGCCAATCTCTTCCTATTACCTACAAGAGAAAAATAATAATGTATACATGCAAAGTATGAAGGCAAGTGTTTCCCAATGAAAAAAATTGATAAATTAAATATTTTTCATATCTATTTCAGGTCATACAGTCAGTATAAAGAATTTACATGATTAAGTAATACGTCTTCCTATGTTTCTTGACTTACATTTTTTGTGGCAGTTACGGCAATGCTTGCTGGTCATAGGATGATGGATTACTGGTATCACACTTCTGTTGAAGGTGTTTCTTTCAAACCTCAAATATGCAGAATACTGCACAGAAAGCCATTACTGAATATTACAACCATGGCTGTAGAATTATTCTTCATTGTAGGGTATAGACTTGCACACTTTCATTTTCAAACATCTTTTAGCTTTTTAATGTTTAAGGGGTGAAGAATTTTTCTTGTTCTTTCAGTTCTCTGCTTGCACCAATAAAAACTGCTGACAAATGCAGTCTTATTTGCAGCCATCAATTCCCAATTGTATAAAATCACCTTAACAGATTGCAATCAGGAGGGTTTTTTTCCATGTAGAGGTAGCTTTTGTATACTCTTTTGCTAGTCATAAAGGCTGCTTTGGAGTTGAATGGACTTACTACATCAACAGTCGTTGAATTGGAGAAGATAGCTTTATGGTCTACTGAGAAACCAGTTTTGTGTGGAAATTAGATACAAGAGCAAGGGTTGGAAAATGTTAAGGTACAAAGTAAAACATACCTGTGTGAGCCAAGGACAGAATACTAGCCACTTTTAATTTCCTGACTTTCCTTAGCTTACATTTCAGTCTTCCTTATTTAAGTGCTCCTGTTGCCTGCATTTCTATAGCTTATTTGGAGGGATGTATTGGCCAGCTTCTCAGCTACTGTATGCTGACACCAGTTAATCACGTGTTTCTTTGTGTTTTAGTGAAACTCTAGATTCTGATGTTTGTATTGTCTTATTTTTCATGATCTGTAGTATAACGAGGAGTGCCTGGCTTGATTGTTTTTGATGCTTTGTACATATTAAGTTTCATTGCCCAGTATGTGGGAAAATAGACAGCATTTACCAGCTCATTAACCTCTTTAAATTGGCTGCAGAGTGGATTATTTCCTGTTACCATCACAGGTCAGTGGATGGATTACACTCCAAGGGACTCTTTCTAGAATATTTGGAGAATGTTAAGCTACCACTGCATTGATTGACTGACAGGGTTTTGCTGATCTACATTGGTTTGGTTTGGTTTGTTTTGTGGGGGGAATCTAGATAAGGAAGTAGTTTAATATCATTGGTCTGAAGTCAGGAATGGTTAATGTTGACTGTGAAAACCTCGCTAGCTGATCCTGTTCCTCTGCAAAATGTAAATGCTTTATACGTACGTAGCATGTCTTCAGGACACTAATAAGAGTAGTACATTTGGATCAAGATAAAGTGCCTGTGACTGTGGTTTCTGATGTACTTGACCAGTAGTGAGCATCTGTCCTGAACCTCTTCTTAGGAGGTAACAAGGTCAGGAAGGGTGGCCTTTGCTGCTTTGTGTCAAAAGTAGTACCCTAGCCTTCACCAAAGCCATAGCTATATAATTAAAGAAATCCATAAACCTTATTTGTTTGACAGTGGACTGCAACAGGGTTTATACCACCATCATTGTTTCAAATGCTATGCCTACCCAGTCATGAAAATTTGGATAGGTAGGTGATTTTGCTGTTCAACTGGGTGTTAGAATGTGTCATAGAAAGTGCTTAAAAACAAGGTTCTGGGTTTGTATTAACTACAACTGAATACTTGAGTTTTCTTTTTTTTTTTTTTTAATGACTAAAGAGCTATCTTGGTATCTGTTACCTTAGCACCAGATAGAGCTGGGGAGGTGCCAGACTGTAGCATCAAATACTTCCACAGTCAGGAAACACTATTGCAAAGTAAGTCCCAACCAATCAGGAGTGTTGAGAGAGCAGACACTACACTGATACTATAGCAACTAAATAGTACTTCCCTTTACATGTAGGTAGCACATAAAATTTGCTTATACAGGTAGTTGAATGCTGAGAGATGTTATGAGTCTTGAGGTTAGCAGATCACAAAGCCCTGTATTAGTTACTAATTCTGTCCAAGCACTATAACATTGTCATAAAAAGACATTAGCAGGCTTTGTGACTGTCTTGCAGGTTCATTAATTACAGAAACTTTAGATTAATGACATAATCTCATCACAGACTGTAATTTAAGATTAGAGAATGCATCAAGATAAGATGAGTCAATTCTGCATTGCATACTGCAAAATGAGATAAATGTCATGTATTAGATTTCACCTATTAACCTAATAACCTGCTATCCAGGATTCTTACTTGAAGGAACATCTTTGATATGTTCATGTCACTGAAAACCATAGTAGAGATTACAAACTTGAATGGTTTAAAGGTGTTTATCAAACTGCCCAGGAAAAGAAACTTTCTTGTCTTTACTGAGTGTTATTTGCAGGAGTAAACAATTTTGTGGCAATATATGTATTCTGACTGTGACACTGAATATAGCTTTTCCTCCTGAAAGCTTTTCCATAGGTAGCTGCATGTTATAACTTAACTGATTACTAAACTGGTGTCTTATAAATGTTTACAGCTTGACGTGATGCTGTCTGAAATCTAAGTAGTAGCTTATTAAAGCACTGACACATCTCTGCTAATGCTGTGGGTATCATAATTTAAAGTTAACCAGTCTGATGAATGGATGCTGATTATCTGCAGCTTTTGGTTGCAGTCATGGTGTTCTATGCCATTGGCATTTTGTTAGACTCTTAGGCAGTGATTCCAAAGAATTTATAATATGGTTTTGGCTTTTTTTTTTCCTAGCCTTGACATATGATCAGCATAATGTTATATACTACATATTATATCTGTATTTACATCTCAGTTCTGCTCTTAATTCTGAATGTTGCATCTGAGAACTTCTGGTTTTGTTATTAGTACAACTACTGAATGTAACTGTTATGTCACATACTATCCATATAAATGATATTTTTTTTGTCAATCTTAAATTTGGAATGGGGTTATTTCAGTTTTTGCTTGTACAAGCTGAAGTACTAGGATTTCATGACACTTGTTAACCATTAAATTATATTTAATGTATTGCTATCATTTTCAAATTTTTAGTCCCTTGTTTGTTACTTTGTTTTTTAATGTGATACATCATATTATAGTCACCTAATCTTATTTAATTTCCTTTTCTTTAACCCAGGGTTGGGAAGAAACTGTGGATGCTGCCATTTCTTACTTGTTACGAACTTGTTTGTCAAAGAGCTCTAAGGAACAGGCTCTGTCTCTCAGTAGCCAGTTGTGCATGCCCAAAGATACCAGCAGACTGAAGAAGAACATCACCCTCTTCTGTGATAGATTGGCCAAAGGTGGTCGCCTTTCCTTAAGTACAGACTCAGCCACTCAGCAAGCTGCTGTCATGCCAGGTGAGACATGAGGTATATGTTCACAATTCACAATATGGGTTTGTATATTAAAACTAAAAATTACGCAGATTTAATTGTGTTAACAGTTTTCACTGGTTGTGGAAACAAACACTGGTTGTGTTGCTGACCAGTAAAATGAGTTGCTATTAAGATAATGCTAAATCCAGGTTTTATCTCAGTCTCAAGCCAAAAATGGTACCATAATTGTTCAATAGTGTAACTGTCATTATCTTGAGGAATTTGTTCTGTGCCACTTTTTTAAAAACCATTCTTTTTCTTAACAGTGGAGACTCCTTTTTCTATAGCAACCAACTTTTAGAAATGTGTTTAAAAGTACTTAGAACCCTTCTGGCATTGCAGCACTATAGCAGTAAGCTGAATTTCTAGGAGCTATATTTGGTATGTTTGAGAGAGGGTACTCTGAAATCTAGAAAAGCTACCTGAAGCCACACTGGAAAGCTGATGATTATCTTCAAGTGTGCAACTACTTGAAACATGCCCTTTAGAAAATAGCCATCAGTATTTGTAGTTAATCCAAGTGTATGTTAGCTGTGTGCCATGGTCTCTGCTGGGCCTGAGTTTGTTCATTATTTTCCTTAATGGCTTCAGTGATGGAATATGGAGCATCAATGTTAAAATTGTGGTTTTGCAGCAAGCAAGCAGTAGTTTCAAGCGCATTGAAAAGAGCAGTAATGGATCTTGATAAATTAGAGGAAGGATCTGAAGTTGGTAAGAGCTGTTCAGCTGAGACAAGAGCAAAGGACTCTAGCTAAAGCACGAATCAGACAAACTTATGCACAGTTGCCATTGAATAGACTCCTGGGGGTTATAGTGTGCCTGCAACTGAATAAAAGTCAGCAACACGATCCCATTAAAGGTGAATTCCAAGTTTGGGATGTAGTAATATGACTTTTAATGAGGAGATACATAATTACTTCTTTCTACAGGAGAAAGATTCAGTTGAAATTACAGGGTAACAGAATTTAACAGAAGAATTTAAAGAAATCGAATAGAGTTCAGAGAAGAGCACAAAAGGTATAAGTGAAACAATTTTAATTTTTGTTTATTCTAAGGGAAAAAAGGAAGAGAAGGTTGAGAAGGGATGTGATAGTTTTCCAATATGTCAAATGTTCTTATGAGGATGATTAAAAGTTAATCAGAATCATTGCCTAATATGATTATGAGTGTGAGCCATATCAGGCTGTATCATGCACTGTGTTGACTTTGGCAACGTGTAAATGGTTGGATGAGAGGAACGGTGAGGGGCTCAGGGAGCAGTGCCAACCCAAAGTGTGGGTCAGTGCCAGGGAAAGGTGAAGCAGACCACCCCAGTTGTCATGTATTGAGTTTAATGGGTGCAAGAACTTTCAGCATAAATCCTGATGTCCTGCAATGAATTAATTCTGTAGCTTTAAAGGTCTCTTAAAATATCTTGTGTGTTTTGCAGGATTGCTTTGAGGTGTCAGCTGTTGCTAATTGGAGATTTGTTTAGGTGTCAATCTGGTTGAGAAGCTGTGGCTGCCCCTTCCCTGGCAGTGTTCAAGGCCAGGTTGGATGGGGCTTGGAGCAACCTGCTCTAGTAAAAGGTATCCCTGCCTGTGGCAGGCGGCTAGAACTGGATAAGCTTTAAGGTTGCTTCCAACCTAAACTGTTCTAAGGTTTTGTTGGAGCTCTGTTTGCAGTAGTGCCTTACCCATGTCCTTACTGGAAGATTTTTCTCTTATTTCATATCCTTTTTTTTTTTTTTTTTCTGCAAATCAAACTGGTTTAGTGTGAATATTGAAGGTAGAGGTGGCAATTAATGATATTCTCTGTAATGTTTAAAGCTTTGGAAGATTTTTAGTACATCCCTTCAGTAACTGTTTCTTTTATACTAATAGTGACCAAATTATCTCATTTTCAATTCTTACTGATTGTTTTCCGAAGTGGAATGTTTTTTCTTTCATCTGTATCAGGGAGTATACCCTGCTGTACTCTGCTCATCTCAATTGCCAGACCCTTTTCTATACTTTTGTTACCTAAACAAATGTTTTTCATTCTCTATTTAGATATATGGTATTAGTTTCCTAAACATGTTAGCGTATATGTGATTTGACGCTTTGTCTTCATAGTTTTAATTTGCCAAGTTGATCATAATTGTGCTTTGTATAATCATGATTCTGTCATTCAGATTATGAATGGGTAAATGACAAGTTGCTTTCCTCCATTAAATGTACATATGCACCAATAATGTATTCAAAGTCATGCTCTAGAAGACAATCTTTTTCTAGCTTTTTGTTATTTCTTGCATAAGCTTATAAAAACCTCTGTTCAAAATTATGTTGTGATATCCATGAGTGAATATAGCCCATTTTGGAGCTGTGTTCTTAACTGGAAAACCGGGATTCAACAGAATGTGTCATATTCCTTAAGGAACATTCTGTTTACGTGCTACTAAACTTGAGGAGAATGTCAGGACTAATTGAAAAAACATGTGGATTTGAGTTCCTGGAAGAACAATATTCATTTTTATATATATATTAGACATAAATTTTGCTGCAAAGTCCTTGGTACATGGAGTGTGCTGTCAGGAGAGAGTGTTACTAGTTTGCGCTCTCTGAAAAAAATAGGATTCTTGTTATTGCACATTTCTCTCTTAGACTGGTAATTATCAAATCTTTGTTGGTTATTAGGAGGGGGAAGCAAACAGTATAGCTCAGGCATTCATAGTGTGGACTTTAACACAGAATGTTTTGCAAAATGTAGTACTTGCTGTTTGTCCTCACTGTCATGGTAATGTATCTCAGAAGCAACTACAATAATTTTTTCGCCTGGAGAAGTTATAACCATGTAGTTTAAAATTGCTCCAAAGTAATTGAGCAGCCTGAAGAAGGCACAGGAGTCAGCAGCAAGGACTAGACAAGACTTTGAACTGCCAGCAGATATGCTGAAAATCATGGGTTCACTGTTGGAACACTTTTTCTGGAACCTAAGTATTGTTAGCCTGAGATGACGGTAAACTGATAGCTTTGCATAGGCCCCCATGCTGGTCCAGAGAAGTGCGTTAAAAGTTGCCAGTATAGTTTTTTGATCACAGATGTGACATAAGCCCAGTGTTGTTTGTCTCCACTGAAGGCTATAGTCCATTATGAAATGTGATTCTTGCTTACTGTATTTTCCATAGGTTTCCTGTAGCAATAAACTAATTTTTCCTTTAGTAACCCTTGAAATAATGATTTTAGATTTTTTTTTTCTTAGTTTAAACATGTTGAGTATCCATAGAGCTTTTAAGCAATGATTATTAAATCTGTGTAAGGAAAAGTGAAAGAAAAGTTTTATTCAGAAAACCTGCTACAAGTTACGTACAAGGATTTTGTAAACCTGAAGACTGGTCAGTACGGATGAGTGGAACTGATAGTCCACTGAGGTCAGTGGAAAATATCATTACCCGAAAGACATTCGTAGTTTTCCTCACTTGTTTCAAGTATTTCATGAGACGGTATCATTTACAAAAATGTCCAAAGGACATTGGTGGGTATCTGTGATCTCAGGAATCTACACCTCTAATAAAAGTGCCTATTTCTCGTTGGAAGTCAGTTTGCTGAGGACTTTTTTCTTAAATGTACCCAGAGACCTTTAAAGTACACTTACAAACACACTGCAAGCCAACTCATTCGTATGAATTTGTTGGCTCAGGTCCTTAAAAATGCAGTTGATGTTAACTCACTTTAGTTGTTGCAATGAAAACTCTGAACTCATCTTTTCTAGCTTCCATAAAATCATACAGGTTGGTCAATAAAGTACCTTGAAAGACTGATTCCCACAGGAAGTGGGTTATTTAGTACGAGTGAAAAAGCAATATTTAATGTATGAGATGCTAAAACTTAAACAGGGGAGGTTTAGATTGGATATAAGGAGGAAGTTCTTTACTTGTGAGGGTGGTGAGGCACTGGAATGGGTTGCCCAGGGAAGCTGTGAATGCTCCATCCCTGGCGGTGTTCAAGGCCAGGTTGGACAGAGCCTTGTGTGGCATGGTTTAGTGTGAGGTGCCCTGCCCATGGCAGGGGGATTGGAACTGGATGATCTTAAGGTCCTTTCCAACCTTAATTATTCTATGATTCTATGACAAAAAAAAGCAGTGTCTCCTGGTTGGTATATGGAGCAGACACCGGCCCCTCACTCTTCCCCATTTGTGTTACCGAGAGCAGGTTAGAAAACACATAACAGAGTGATTGATACCTGGCAATCTCCTGTGAGTGGCTTTCAGTAAGAGGTATCTGAGACAGTGTGGAGCTTGAAGAGGCTGAGTGTGGTGATGGGTTCTGCTAACTGCTTCAAGTTCCCCTTCCTAAAGCAGCACCCACAGAACCTGGCCTGGCTGCACAAGTGGGGATAAACTCTCACCAGTGAACATCCTTCCTGTGAAAGAGCAAATGCAGAGTCTCTGAAAGGGCTTCTCAAAATAGGAAGGAGAGGCCAGCCTTCCTCCCTGCTGCCTTTGCTCTTTCTCTGGTTTTAGGCTTTGCATCTAATACGGCAGTCAATTGTCCCCTGGGTTTGAGGCACAGGGAATGCTTTTTGGGAGGCAGAATCCTCTTTTCTATGAGGAGAAAGCCTGACACGAGAGGGATGACTGTGGGCAGCTAACGGTCCCTGCAGTCCCTTGTCATGGCTCCAAGGGTGAGCGTGGGATGGGTGTGCCAGTGGCAAGGCCAACCCCAAGCAAGAGGCAGCACTGGCCAAGGCTGAGCAAGGGCAAGACTGCAGGCAAGCAGCCAGAGACCCCGTAACTGGGAAGAAAGATGGGAATGGGGCTGTGCCGCAGGGGAGCAGGGTGCCTGGGGAAGCCTGTCAGGGAGCAGCAGCTGCTGCTGCACCCCAGGGTATGGCTCGTCCTCTCCCGACTGTGATTTTACTGCCTCCACCAGCCTGCCTCTCCAGGCAACTGCTTTCTCCTGTGCCTCAAGCTGGCTCCGGGAGCTGGGCTGGCAGGGAACTGCTCAGCTCCTTAATGCTCCAGCTGGCTCCAAGGTCCTCGCAGCAGCTGAATGAGGAGAGCACACTCCTCTGCATGTCCTAGTTCCCATCAGCTGGCCAGGGCAGACCATACGCCTGCTCAAAACAGACAAGGAGAGCACGTGTTGCTCCGGCCCATTCTTACCCAAACCTCTGATTTGGGATCATGAGAAAAAAAACTGGAGCAGGAGTTGCATGAGCTCTGTGGTGTGCTCCTGGAGTGACAGTGGCTGAGTCCTGGTCCCTGCACTGGCACTGGCCCTGGCCCTGGGCAGGTAACTTGCTAATGTGCTGTGAAGGCAAACACAGAAGACACTGCAGAGGTCTTGAAGCCAAAAAAGGTCCAAAGGTAATTTCTTTTGTGGTTCTTTTTCTTTTTTTTTTTCCCCATTCAAAATGGTTCATAGGAATTCGAATTGAGTCTCATTTGACTACTAGTTTGGGAAAAGTATTTAAAGTATCAGGACTCAAAAACTAGTGTGTGTTCATGCAAACGTTTTTGTCCTACCTTGTTCTGGAAAAGGGTTCTCTCTGGCTCTGCTGTCTAGGTCATGTAGTAATACTTAACAAAACCATAATTCCTTCATTTAGGCTACATTTCATTCTGAAATACATCTCCATGGTCTGGTCTGCAGACAAGGAATTAATCTGAGGAGACTGGCCTGGAAGAGGCCTCCTCTTCCACAGATTTAAGAACTGTGGGAAACATGTGAATGAATAATGTCGCTAAATCCTAGACAAAAGCTACTAAAATCTCCTGGTTTTAATCAAGGAAGCATTGTACACTGTTTGTAGTCAAGAAGGAAAACACAGTGCATCATCCATTCCTCAAGCAGAGGTTGGCAGATGTTTTTCTATTATACAGAAATCATACCTGCATACAGAAAACCAGCCTTCATTTGGAGGGTGTTAACCACTGGTAACTATCCGCAAACATACAACACACCATGTTAAACCTTGACTGTTTCTGTGCTTGGACGCAAACCTTATGTAGCCTGCGATGGGCTAACAGAAGAGTAAGTTGAAAAGCAACTTTTATATGGTGGAGATTAGCAGAGAACATTTCACTGAGTTTATCTCAAGATATAATCTGCTAACATCTTTTTTTCCTTGTTCAAAACATTCTCCGGTAGTTATTTTTAGTAATGACATATATGTTTCCTAGTAAGGCACTTTGCATTTAATAGTAATAAGAAATAACATTATCTACTTTTTATGATTGAAGATTAAGGAGTCTATTCTAATGGTTTCAGTTGTCAACACAAGGTCCTCTGGTACTATGTTTCCTAGCTTCCCTGTTGTAAAAGAACATGTCTATGTAGATATTACTAATTTATCATTGCACAAAACAAAGTTTATGAACACTTAATATTTAATGTGCTGTGAATTTAATAATAAAAAATTAAGACGGTACCTTACATCATTTTTTAACTACCTGATTTTTACTCTTCTCATTATCTCTTTATGGCTCTATTCTCAGATTTTAAACCCCCAACTTGGATTTAAAAGCATTTAGTTGCGTATACTGAAATGTAGCTACTTAATCTCTAGCCCAGTTGAATACAAGGACAACACCATGATAGTATTAAGCACCATGACATTTATAACATATGTGGAACATAAGGATATAAAAATACAGCTGTACTGAACTCAGTTGAGCTGTCCCAGGTTACATGACCTGAAGACATGAGTCCTTTTGCTTGGTCCTGACAACAGATAGGCATGCTTGCTCTTCTTTCAAAAAGCTCTGATGCTTTTTGCGTTGATAGTTCACCTGACAAGTGGGTAGGCACCCGTTACAGCTTCGGCAAGGGCCTCAACTGCTGTCTGTTTGTCTGTCTGAGTAGTTTCTTGCATAAGCATGGTTAAAAAAAAAAAGTTTTCTACTGTAAAAGATTAACAGATTTTATTTGTTATTCTGGCTTCAGCTTTCGTCAGCACAACCTGACAGCTCTTGTCATTAGCTCAAATAGCTCCCTAGGTGCTCAGAATAAACAAAGCAGGTCGGGGTCCTAAACTGGGAAAGCATCTTTTGATGCCCGTGGCTTTACATGGCCCAGCTCCAGCTGGCTCTGTTATGTCTTTACATACATATGCTTATGGTATATGATTTTGTTCCTACAGTGTGATCCATTCTAGATTTCAAGTACTGAACATGATTCAGTACTAATTTCTTTCTTTATGTTTGTATTATCTAGCCTAGCTGTTGAAGGTTTAGTCAGAAGAATAATTAATGTTTGGTTGATAATACGAATCCCAACAGCTCATCCCAGACAATGTTTCTTGACAGCAAATCCTGCACCGCAGAGATTAAGGGACAAATTTGCAAATGTCAGAAGTCAAGGACTGCATGCAGAAATGCAGGACACATTCATCAGCGCACCCCATCTGCTCTGCAGTGGCTCTAACATCTGCATGGCACCAGCATGGAGGCACAGCCCCAGTTTGACATGATGGCATACAGCAATCGTGTATTTAGGAATGCAGATCAACAGACACGCATTTAACTGGATGTTGGTACATGTGGTTATCTAACTTGCACACCCAAAGTGTGTATGCCTCTTGGGGTCTGCACATCCTGCAATCCAAAGTACCAGCAACAAAAATAGAGTAGAGGCCTTCATTTTGTTAAAGATCTGGCACTGATTTTATTTCATGACTCGTTTTTTCTATATGTGACAGAAAGCAAATATTCTCCAACAAAAGTTAAAAAATAACAATCAAAGCTGGAATATTAATTCCAGTCTGAGTATGGGAAACAAGCAGGATGATCCAGAAGGGAAAAGAAACAACGGAGATCGTGCTTTGCCAGGTGATACTGCAAGCGAAAAGCCACTGTCAGGGCTGCTTCATCAGAGAGAAGCATTCATGGGAAGATGAAAGAAGAAATACTACTCTCCATAAGAAGAAAATTTAGGAAACCACTAGGAAATTATTTGGAGTAGAAAAAACAGGTTGTTGGTAATGGAGAAAAAACCAAAGAAAACCAGGAACTGATGACTATTGCATGTCATTGGGCCCCCTTCAGGAGAAAGGACAGAGGGAAGACTCACAATTACCAATGACAGCTTAATACCATGGCCAGTAAAAGCCAGCAGATGAAGTTCACCACCCTCTTCATCTGCCTTTCCTTATGGGACAGCATTCCCTGAGCAGCTGTGGTGCCTCTTCCTGTGGGGAAGAAAAGACCTTCATGAGCTTGACCTTACAGGAACCTGCGCAGTACTCTTGAGGTATTTCACTCAAGAGGAAACTAAGGATTTATATGCCTGGATTTTATGAGGTGAGGCTTCACAGAGTGTACTGGTAGTGCCCTTTACTCCCAAAAAGAGTCATCATTTTGCCACTACAGGAAGATGAGGCAGTGCCTGTCTAAGGGAGAAATTTGGCCTTAATGGCTAAAGTATCCCAGTAGGTCATTTCATAGTATTGAAACTGTGATCACTGGAGAAAACTTGGAAAAAGGCCAGCTCCTTACCAGGCACAGTAATTTCAAGCTATTTCACTGGAAATGCCGGGTATGAATAGCTTCTAGACACTCACCACACCAAATACTTTTTGAGGGATGGGAGCGTGGTACAGCAAGCAGGCACAGTGGAGATCCCCTTGCCTGTCCACTCCTGCTGGACCCAGGGGTACCTCACTCCTCCAGAGATTTAACAGCTATCAGAGGAAGATGATTTCAGAGAATGAATAAACACAATGGCAAGTGTGATGCTAGGAAAATGACTGCCATCACCTGATATATCACAAATCATCTGCCACCGTATCGCACTACAGGTCCCCTCTTCCACTCCTTGCTGCTACTCTGAGAACCTTGCTTTCAGCCTCTCCATGAAAGTGTCCTCACAGGTAAGCACTGGTGTAAAAAGGGGTTCTCCTTTCTCAGTCTGCATGCTGCAAAGGAAAATTAGTCAGTTCCTCCTCTCTCCTCTCTGGGCAAGAGGACAAACCTCATTGACCTGATTGTTACAGGTGACTTTCAAAGCAACACCTAGGGGCCAGAGCTGCAAAATGCTACCAAATACAAACCTCTAGGACAGTAAACAGCCCCACTAAACATGAAGGATGGCTTTTTTAGAAGAAGTGTTACTTAAATAAATGAAAATAACAGGTTGGGTTTTTGGTTTTCTTTTTTTTTCTTCCCCCACTTTTGGAGTTCTTGAAATCTATTTCTGTTGCAGTCAATGACTGTGCTGCCTGAAACATGGAGTGACATTTGTCTCCAGAGCCTTCCCCACCCACCAAGGCTCAGGTTGTGATTTATCAACCAGGCTGGTTGGCTGACTGTGGCTAACTGTCCTTCAAACCCAGGCTTGATGCTTTACTGCTTCATAGCCCTCTGCAGACAAGTTAGTATCTAACCCTCCTCCCAAGTAATAAACATTATACTACAGATAAAAAACCCACCCCAACTGTAATGTAAGGACTAAGGGACTAAGAACTGATAGTCAAGTGTCCTAAGGAAGTGACTGTTCCTTGAAGCTCTCATGCTTAAAGTGCTGCTATATGAAATTTTGAAATACGTGTGTGTAGCCATTTCCTGCAAGTGTATTCTTAAACTTAAGCTGGATCCTTTAATTGTACGGCTGTAAAGGTGCTTTGTAATTTGCCAAGGGTCTGTGTAATACATGTACATATTTAGCGAGAGGTAATGAAAACCTTCTTCACCTCCCATCCAATGAAGCATTAGCACCACCAGTTGGTCATCAAGCTTGAATAACACCCAGTCCCAACTGCAATAACAGCATAAGAGCTTTGTTCAGGTTCTCAAGAGCAACGTGTTGTGTCATCCAGATGTATTGTTTAGTTGGTCTGAAGCTGAGGCAAGTCATGTTAAAATTGCACAGATGCATTTTTTTCTGGGTTTGTTGATTGTACCCGATATGTTCTGGCTTGAAATTTAAACCACACTAATTAGGGAATCAGAAAACCGTAATGAGGAGCTCAGCTAAATCCCAGATCTCTCAGCACAGTCTTGTTTTTAAGTTCATTGGTGAAAGACTGAAGAGGATCCAGAAAAAACACTATTAGTGTTTTGGACTTCTTGAGCATCCAGATCCAAAGATACACTAATCTGGAGAAGGAAGTGAGGCAGACGTGGGTGCTGATTTTCAATTCTCAGGTCAGTAAATTGGCTTGAAAAGCTGCTTCTGCATAGCATACAGGTAGACTGCCTTGGGTATACATAAAGTCTTGATTTATACACAACATATGTAGTGATGCTCATGCCTTCATGCACACACCTTCAAAGATAAGTGTGTGCCCCTGGTTACTTGAATGGTCTATACACTCTTCTTTGCTATTACAGTTTGCATAGACTGCAAATATTTTCCTTTTTGCTGATTCTCTGTATTCCTTGTCTCCCATGTTTGCTCATGACGATGTGTACAGTTGTACAGGTCAACAGCTAAATGCTCAAGTAGAGACTAGTGTTCTGGTCCCACCTAAAGAGGGTGGTGAGATGCTGGCACAGGTGTGGCTAACCCATCCCTGGAAATGTTCAAGGCCAGGCTGGATGGGACTTTGAGCAACCTGGTCTAGCAGAAGGGGTTAGAATTAGATGATTTTTAAGGTCCCTTTCAACCCGAACTGTTCTATGATTCTACAGCACTCTCAGAGATTTCAAGTTTCATTCTTACTTGCATGAAGGCCCCTGGCATCACCGGGAACATGAACAATCTTTGTACTTGCTTTACAGGCTTTTTCTGCTGTGAGAGTGATTTAAGAAAGTCTCGGCGTAAAAGGGAATCAAGATCACCACGTCTGGATTGTTTCAGTGATTGGCTGAGATGGGGAAAGGGGTGTAATCAAGGCCACACTCTGCAAGGAATAATGAGGAAGCAGTTTGTCAGTTAGGTGCATACAAAGGAGGTAAACTATATCATCTGCTCCCTTACAGAAACATTAACCATTACAAATAATAAATCTATCATAGGATCCCCCAGTCATTCTAACATTAATATCTGGCCCATACCACCAGTTTGATTAGTACACGTTGGTGCTCTACTGTGTCTCATCTGACTGTTCAAATCACATCCCTGCTTGGGATGGCATGTGACAGCGACATCTGAGGCTGTAAAAGCTAATTCACTACGGCAGGATTGTCATTCTCAGAATCAGCATGTCCAACAAAATGCAATGCCTTAGACATTTTGAGTTTGTTAGTATTTTTCAATTAATCTGGCTTATAGGTGGGCACAAGAGTTTCAGCAATGACTGTGGTCTCCCAACTCTACACCCTTTAAGAGCACAGAGCAAGAGGCAGAGACCTTACCAAGCAGTTTTACACTCCAGGACCTGGTATCATGAGGCACTGACACCAAGCCTAGAACTTTGCAATCACTCTTGAAAGCTGAGGAACCAAGACTTCAATAGCAAAACAAGTGAGAGAAGGAAGAAAAAGGACTTGGAACTCACTTTTTCCCACTGGAAAAGTTCTGATACTCTTTGTGGAACTTTTGCCATGTGCTTTATGAAATAATCTCCTCTGTTTACACTTGGTGGACTTGTACATATAATCATAACAAAATTATTTTTGCTTCCTCTTTACTTTCACATTCCCCTCTTCCTTAGTCAAAATGAGCTTCAATCTGAGATTATTTTCACAAAAACATATGTAAGATTTGAATACAAGTAACCTATGATGTTTTCACTAATACTCTATCGGGGTTAAAAATGTAGGGCAGAATATCATAGTTCTCAGTAAGACATTTTCTCTGATGCTGGCATATGATGCTTACAGAGCAAGGTGCTTGGTTCATGTGAGTACACCAGAATTCCTCACCTGACCAAGCATTTGTGGTGATCAAGCCCTGCTTTCACAGGGTTGGAGGGGTTTTGAAAGACTTTCCTTTCAAGAGCTTATTAAAACTGAAAAATTATGCAGCCCATTGCTTAGCTGTTTCTCATAGGCTTTACAGCGCTCAGAGAGCATATCATTTTTGTACCCTGGGTCTCAGCTACACAGGCTCTCTCTCTGAAGAGGCTGGGCAATCTTCAGTGCCACGTAGCACTCAGAAGTGGCGCTTAGACTGTAAATATTATGTGCTGCTGTAAGAACATTTGAATGGTAATATTCTAGCAATTACTTTCCTTTCAAGATCATTAAACACAAATCTGACTTGTATTTTAATAGGACTGCCAATGTATTTAATGGGGGGCAGTAAAGGGTAGGTTTTTTTCTAATGGATGAATGTTTATATTATTATCCACTCTGAGAGACCACATTAGGAGGAGACCGTATAAAGCTCATGTGTTTTGCCTCACTCTTTTTTGCACACTATTAAATTTTTTCTCAGTTTTGCATCTTACAGTATGATGCAAAACTGCATCTACAATAAATCCCACCACCATATTCTGATTATGAGACAAAAAGAAAGGACCAAATACAGTCATGCTGAAAAGAATTTGCAATTTGCAATTCCATCATGTCTGTTAAAATTTTAGAGAAAGCTAGTGCTTGGCAAGCTGACAGGTTTGCACAGTGACACCTGCCATGCAACCACAGGACGGGCATTGTAGGACTGAGTGCAACTCCAGCTTCTCCACACCACTTCTCAAATACATCTGGGGATAGCTTAGAAGCGTCCCTTATCAGGGTCAGTAGGTGTTTCTGCCTCTATGTCCATTCCTATCTGTGCTTGGGCTGCCAAGAAGAGTTGTCATCAGTATGAGATGTGCCCTGGGTGCCATGGTCTGCGCTGAAGTCAGCAACTGCTTTGCTGCAGCACAGACCCACCCACGATCACTATTTCCTCTACCACAGGGACCCGCTGGCTGGGAAGCTAAAAAGCTCCTTAGCCTCATGTCAACCTTATGAGCAATTTGGACAAACTTGTCCCTGAGTACTTATTTCACGTTAGTAAAACACCTTCATCATCTTGCAATTGTGAACTTAAATCATATTTTTTACTTAAGATGGTAGTGGGTGGGAAGGAAATGAAAGTCAGTTTGGCTGGTCCTCAGCAGGGAGCTCAGGAAAGAGCAAACACTGCAGTCTGTTTCTGTTTTCCACTAAGTCCTTGAAAGAGAATGCTGGAATTGACTATGCAACACAACTGCAACACAACTGGACAATAATTGGAAACTTTTGATTATTTTTTCCTTCCTGCTTGCACACATACCATAAACACACACCTTCAGCTGCTAACTGTGGCGAAGGATCTGTGTATACTTCAGAGGAAAATTAGCTCCATACAGTGTATGATGGTATTACTTGTGCCCAAAATCTGGGCTCAAAAACCATACTTACCTGAGGTCAACACTTCGGTATGAGCCTGAATTTGTCAGTGGAGGTTTGTTGTTTGAAATGGCACACAACTCAGTAGCTGAAGATGTGCACATGAACCACCTCTACCTTCTCTTAAATGTTTCAGATGCAAATCTTGATGTCTTCCAGGTAGATAGTTGCGAGCAGTAGTTATTATAAGCCTACCAAGTAGAATTTGGCAGATGTTTATAGGTCAGCATTGTAAAAATTGTAACAATTTACAATTAAAGTTAAAGGAGTTAAAGGAGGGAGCAAGGTGGAAACATTTTCTGTTATTTTTCATTGCCGTGGACAAGAGCAAAAGCCAACCAGGAATTGCTACAGGACTGCATTAATAACCAGGATGTATTTCACTAATAGATGGAGTGATAAGGGTGGGAATCTCCAGTCACGAATGGTTTCTGCAAGTTGCAGGCAGAAATAATGCAGGTGATTCATTTTATCTCCTCCCTCACCATTGAAGGTACCATGGAAGGTCAGAGAAATCATATTGCACCAAGATCCCCCCCCACCCCACTATCTGCTTGCCATGGCTCAGCTCCACCAGCAGCACCTCTCTGAGTACCTGCTTGCCAAGAGGTTCTCCAGGGCTAGGGGAGGGCCTTTCTGAACATTCCCCCCATTAGAGGAGACACACAGTACAAAGGAGGTAGCAAAGGCACTACATGACTGCAAGGACAGACAAATGTGTGGAGCACAATTCCTAATAGCTGAGATATGAAGTCAGAACATGCTCAGTGGTGAGTATGCTCCCAGGAATGTATGGCTCTTCCACTCCTAAGGGAGTTACTCCAACCACTACAGCTGCCACATTTGGGACTATTATTACAGAAAACTTGTTGACATTTTCTGCGTTAAGGATGGTTATCTGGAATTCATGGATACTTTAGTCCTTTTGCTTGCAGAAGTAGTTTGATATACTCTTTAAATAAGCATATAAAGAGATTGATGTGTGATGTCTGTGGGTTCAGATGTTCTGAAAAAGTGACATTCCTGTATGGCAGAGAATAAAGCTTAAAAGGGGATATTATTTATAAAAGCACCACCATGCACAGGCAGTGTTTATTTACCATTTAAATGCCTCATTTCTGTTCTGGCTGTCTGTGCTGTATTTTGCACAGGCACTTAAACTTGAGTATAAATAAATGCAAAGAAGTAATGTTTATGCAGAGTTAGGAAATCAAGCGCTAAAAGATGGAGGCCACTCCTGCAACATCAGTTCAGCCATCTTACCCACATTTGGCTTCTGCTGATGGCCCCTTTAGTGACAAGCAAAAAGCAATCCACACTTGCATTTGAAGATCTTGATCAGAATTATCAGTATTGAAGACACAGGTGAAATGTAATGAGCAGACAGGCAGCATAAGCCAAGCTCTGGGTGCCATCTCATCATGACTGAAACACACAGGAAGTGATAAGGCACCTTGGATATCTTGGCAAGATTCCTCAATATGGGAAGCATTCCCTGCTGGGCTAAGTGAGGAGCAGACTCTGCTCCAGGACGAAGGCAGCAGGTGCCAGGGAAGAGCCCTGGGATGGCAGGGTGCAGCAGGGACATTTGTCACTGTCCCCTACGAGTGTCAGAAAAGAAGCAAGCAAACAACACTCTCATTGAGCTCTGCCTCCCCTTCCTCCTCCCCCTGCCTTAAAAGATTAGGAGTATAAATTCCTCATCTGGTCCCCTTTATTTGTCCAGTCAGAAGAAGTGGAGTATTTTGGCAGAGGAAAAGAAGGCACCTTTTGCTTGGTGCATCTATTAAAAGGGTGAAAAAGTGACATCTTTTCTTCATCATGTTACAGCAAACCTTGCCTTAAGCTCCTGAGAAGAACAGGCAGTAGGGAGAGATGAGTGCAAGAAAAGGTTATGGTACTTACTTACCATGCCTGCTCCATTACAATCCATGGGGAAGGTGCTCTCGCTGAGTTGTTCTTTTCCATAACATCAGCTGTGCTGACTTTTAAAGCACTGCTGTACCATCTCTTCCCTTTGACAAACCATCAGGTGCACACGGCCTCCCCACTGAGTCCCTGTGAAGTCTCTCTGCACTGAGCGGGCACCTGCAGGGCAAGTGGAGCCAGCAGAGGAACAGGAATGTGCGCGCCAAGATCTGGAATGGCTGTTTCAGAGTTGTAGTCTCAGGAGATGTTTCTACACTTGGGACATGCCCTGTTTGGAAAGTCAAATCTTCCTTTGCTTCTGCTTTGACTGCATCAAACACAGAAGCCTGAGATCAGTAAGAGGTTCCCTGACAACTACATTGCAGGTAAAAGAGATGAGATGCTGTCTGAGGTTGGCTTTGGCTTCAAGGCAGTGTCAGGGCCACACTGCCATCTGGGACTCAAATTTGTTTGAGGAGCCATCCTTATCTTTCTTAGAAGAGTGTTTTCCACTGATACCAGTACAGCACTATCTAACATGCACGTTGCTACTGCGAAAGCCTTTTCTTATGTCTTGCCTTCACTGGAGGGAAATCTAACAACTGAGATATGTTTGTTTTGTGGCCATGAGATCAAACCTCTTCCTACACTAGGTGAAGGGACATGAAGCAGCACTCATACAGCCTGTGGGATTTACCAGAGTTAGAGCAGGCACGGCTGTGCCCAGCTTGCTGATGCTGCACAAGGGACCCTGGCACTGTGTGGAGCCATCCCTTCCACACCAGGGGTGCAAAGCACCCCAGTGCTCTTGTAGCTCTAGGTCTGGCCATGCAAAAACAACATGAAAACTGAACACGTCCTTAACAATCAATAGGGAATATCAGGTTGGTTTTCCTCTCATGCATCCCTAACAACTCTCTGTCTTTGCCTGTAGTATTGCATTTGTTCTCAACCATATTCTGATCTAGTTACAATTAATTCTGGGAACAGCCCCCCGTCATTACTGACAGCAATACATAGCCTACTGACTTCATCAGGAGGGGAATGTCACACCTTTTATGCGCATGTGTATGTATGGCTGTCTTTTGAAGAGCACTAGGCATACATTAATATTAATAACTAAGACCACTATTCCTTTGCATCTGCCTGACAGGCAGCAGACAGAGTGTGAACCGCTCTATGTATCAATTAGAGTGAAAATAAATAATAGGGAGAAAGTAATATCTTTAACAGTGTATTCACTGGCACATACATATTTATTAGATAACAAATATAATGCTGCTCATATAATTGTTTATGTGCATCATGAAGCCCTAAAGTCATTTATGGTATCACGGTTTAAATGATGAAATTCAGATGCAGTAGTACTGCCATATTTGTCAAAACAGGCTTCCTGATAAAGCTCTGCTTTTCATTTTTTAATTCTTTCATATATTGGGTCCGTTATTGATGTGCATCCTGCATGGCACACCAGGGTTTTCCAACCTAAGGGAATAAAATTATTTGCTAGACTTCTTTCAGTCTGCAAGTTTTTAATGCAAATTTATCTTCGTAATTCCATATTTAAAGAGAAACCGAAGGGAGGCAGAGGGAGTAGAGCTCATTTAATGAGGGTGCAATGTGTGGGTGAGGTGAGTTGGGAAACACACCAAAAGCATCAGTACATCAGTAATTTGCTGATGTATGAATAGTAAGGGGACTGTCTCTGAAACATGGTTAAATATGTAAACTCTGCCTAGGGAAAATGTTTATTTACTTAAATTGACAGTGATCAGGGTAAAAAGCACTCAAGATAAGTGGCTCTTTAGCCAACTTTAATTTGTTGATGGATGGATTGATGGGAGGATGGTCAAAGGAATGACAACATAACTCTCTGTAATGGAAATATCCTGTCTGCTGGAGTTTGCCGTACCACTTGGTCTAATTATTCCTGATCTATCTATGAGCAAACTTTGCTCCCAGTGAGATGATTTGTCATTCCTTTTCTTTAAATAAAAAGATGAGGAGGTAAAATCAAGAACAATTAGAGCAAAGTATGATGACATCTTCTGCAGTAAAAAATATACACAAAATCATGCCTATTGCTTAAAGATGTTTTACTATATTAATTAAAATAGTCGTGCATTTTATTATGCAGTTTTCATGGGAACAGATAGCCCGTTTCACAAATCAAGTCTTGCCTTTTTACATTGTTTCAACAAAATAATGGTGAATGAACACTGTCATGGTAAATGATCCCAGGTTCAAACCTTGTAGCATCAGAATGGGCTATGCTTTTTCTGTGAAAGTTAGCAGGAAAGCAAGGAAATCAATCATAGAATCATAGAATAGTTTGGGCTTGAAAGTACCTTTAAAGGGACATCTTCAACTAAACCAGGCTGCCCAGAGCACCATTCAACCTGACCATAAGCATTTCCAGGGATGGGGCATCCAAAACTTCTCTGGACAAACTGTGCCAGTGTCTCACTGCCCTCACAGTAGAGAACTTCCCAATATCTAATCTAAATCTCCCCTCTGTCAGTTTAAAGCCATTCCCTCTTGTACTGTCACTATATGTGCTTGTAAAAAGTTATTTTTAGTGTTCTTCTCTTAACGCAAAGTGTGGTCTACTTCCTGTACTCACCTGGGAATTTCACCAAGACATTTCAACAAGGCTATGGCAGAGATAAGAACAACTCATAACGCTTCCGTCTTGCTCACATTCCTCCTGGAACACAAAATAGATTAGGCTACTGGCCATACAGCATGAAATAAGGTGGGAAACGAGCTGTGGTAGCCCATTTTTTAATTTTGTGGCATGTGGTGGCAAAAGTTTCTTGGGCTTACAGCAGCAATGACACAGTTGAGAAAGAGTCGTGTGTGAATACGGTCTGTTCTGCTGAACAGAGGTGACTGCTCACAAAGCTTCCTGAGGAACCACAGAAGTATTTTGCTGTTATTACTGCACTTGCTGCAGAAGCAAAACCTGCCAATCAGCAGTACAAACTGACGTCTCATTTACTGATCTGGCTGAAATATGCTTGCTCCAGGAGTAGCAATAGAAGAGCAAATACCAGCAGCTCCTTCCCTACCCAGAGGGGCAGCTGCCCCCAGCACAACTAAGGTCTGCCACAACGTCTCTCTAAGCAACACAGCCAATGCTAACATTTGTTTTTCAGGGTTGGATAGCCTGCAGTTTCTGAAGAATCAGTTCTGTTTTAGCTTGGATTCCCAAAACTTGGGTTAACCCATATCAGTGTCACTACAGGAAATTGCATCTACAGTGCATCTTATTTTATGTGGGCTGGCATGAGAATGGGTGGCTTGAAGGAGGGCTGCAGTTAAGAGCAACTGCTTGTGAAACGGGTGCTTGTGTCAGCTCATATCTTTGTAGAAGCCATCACCATAAACAACCTGAGCGTGAGCTCTGCGTGGGCCTCTCAGAGGAAAATTCATCATGGTCTGGGGTGGTGGGAACTAAATTGCTCTGGCACCAAACTCCCTCAGTCTGCACCCACTGAATGTGTGAGTCTGCCCAGCAATGTTTGATTTGTTAAATGGGAGTCAGCCAGTCCCCCCTTTGCCAGTCTTTGGTCAGGTGATACTAGTGAAGCTTGATTCAGAACCTGTTGCTGACACCAGCCTGTGATT
>JBCJKH010044632.1:16471-29247 GCA_039877255.1 Loriculus beryllinus
CCGATCTTTCATAGTGTCTTCAGTAGTATTGGGGGTTTGTGCTTGTTTCAATTTTTTTCCTTTTCCTTTTTTTTTTCCCCAGTCCTCAAAAATGAAAATGAAGGGATGCTTTCCACTGATTTTAAAAGAAATAAAGATTACACTGCTTTATGTTTTAGACTTACTTTCTGCAAGCTGAGGCTGCACATAGACAAAATCAGTGCAGACTTGCGAAGGTCTTAAACAGGGCTTATCTGAATGGTCATCAGAATCCTAGCACACAAGGATGTCTGTCAGATCATACCAGGCTCCACTGGCATAAGCCTTTCAGTCCTTAAAGGCTAAATTCCTAGTTGCAATTCTATATTGATGCATTCCTTTTTCTTAACCTGGAAGATTATTAGTTAACAGTAGGGTTTCATTGTTTACTTCAAATAAAAATGTTTTTAAAAGCTTGATTTCTAGTCAAAGTCAAGCATGTAATTGTACTTGAATGGCATTTTTTATGTCCATAAAATAAACAAATACATAATTACCTTCAATAGCTTTGTGACATCTAAATTATAAAGCAAATATTTTCATAGTTACTTCACTATGTATTTCAGCAGTTTGTTACTAACATGACTGTGTGCCTGAAGAGAGAATTACAGCTACTGTATTTATAAAAATACAAACCATTTCTCTATAGTATTAGGAAATTCCCATGAGTATTATTGTATTTGTTGGCATAAAAATATATATATATACAATATTTAAAGCAAATAGATTTCCATTATCATTTCTTATTGAAGAAAACTACAGTCTAAAGGTTTTGATTTTGTTTTCACATGTCCATTTTCTTCTGGATCAAGAAGACTGCAGGTGTTGTGGTATTAATAGAGTTGACATAAATAGAAAGTAACTGACTAAATTAAAGACATGATTCATACCAGAGAGAGGAGTCTCCCCAGATAGCACTTGTGTAGTATTTTTTTAAGCACTTTCGATGTTAAAGCAAATGCTGGTACATTGTGTTTGGAGTTAGAGCTTTTTTTTTATGAAAGCATTAGGGATTTATGAAGGGAGAAAAAGCAGTTGGATATGTTTTGTAGATTAGTAGTGTGACACAACAAAAAAGTGACCTCTCTGTGGTCCTTCCCAGTTAACTGCATGGTTGCCATTGTGCTGTAATTTTAGCTGATTACACATTAGTTCATTTAGCTT
Organism: Loriculus beryllinus; assembly: GCA_039877255.1. Taxonomy (NCBI): domain Eukaryota; kingdom Metazoa; phylum Chordata; class Aves; order Psittaciformes; family Psittacidae; genus Loriculus; species Loriculus beryllinus. The sequence goes on from JBCJKH010044632.1 coordinate 17,654, forward strand.
TGTTTCCTCTTCCCCACTGTGCCATACTATTAAACTAATGCAAGGGGCCTGGTATCCCTCTGTGCACAGAGCTGGTATTGTCATAGTGTAATAAGGATACATCCAGTCAAACAGCATGGTGTAGCTGGTCTTTGTGTTTAGTGCAAAGGCAATCCCTCGAAGATCCCTTGCCAGCCCGATCAACATACGCTGTCAGTGGGAAAGAGACACAGTAATTGATTTTCACGTTAGCACAGAGCAGATGGAGTAATAATCAGCCAATAATGACCATATATCTGATTTTGATTCATTAGTTTAAATGTCTCGCTCAAAACCTTTTTTGTTTTAATCAAAACCACAAAGATTCTTTTATCAAGCAAGATTTCCACAAGTTTTATAGTGATAACACTAACAAAACCCTTAGGAAAAGCTTTTGATTATTCCATATGCTTTCCTAATGAATAATGCAAATTAAAACATAATATATGAATACCATGTATCAAAGTTTAAAAGTGCTTCCGGTATTAATATATTTAAAGTAATAATAACAATAAAATGTTAATTTAAGCTTGTAATATTTTGAGTGAGGTGTAAGACTGACACTCACTTCAAGCTACAATTAAGGTTGCACTGAGATGCGCACTGTACTCTTATTTTAACATATCCTTTGGTTGTGTTTGGGTTTTTTAACTAATTTTCTGAGTTAGATTTCCTCAAAACCTGACATTTTTGTTCATAGACGACACAGCAAATCTCCATCTGTATTATTATTAGTTCTGAGATGCATTTTTTTTTCCCCTATAGTGAATGAAGTGTGGCTTTAGAATCATTCCAGCTCAGATGCAGACAACATTTTGTGCACAGATAATAAGCCAGAGGGATGTTTTTAGGATAATTAATAGACGTCACTAAGAAACACTAGAGAATGAAAAATATTTTAACAATATACACACTTTTCAATTTACTCAGACATGAACATGCTTTTTTGACAACAAAGTGGTTTTAATACATTTTAACCATGGATGCAGGTGGGGTTTTTACTTTTTTTTTTTTTCATAATAAAACACTACAGTATTGCAGTCTGGTCAAAATATAATCACAGAAATATGGGAAAACACCCCAGTAAGGAGTTCTTTAAAACCAGAGTTTTCAATAATGTACCTCTTGGTGTTAACATGAGTATTTGTACTGTTTAGAAATACAAAAGATAGGATTCGTAGATTAATTTTAATTGACCCATACAGAGCAAATTATTGCTGATGCCTTGTTAAACTGCTAAATGTAATCTTACACAAGGACTAATTTCTACTTTTCAGACAGAGACCCACCAGTCCAACTGACGTGGATGGCGCACACATAGATTTATCTGATGATAAACTGAGTTCTTTATAAAACACTGGTGAGGTTGCTCAGAGTATTTTAATATTTGCATTTCCTTTCTGTTGTGCACTGAAATGGTCTGAACTTGCAAAATGCTCAGAGGTCTCCACTCTCATTAACTTTAATGGGACTCTGAAATCGCTAGAGAGGAAGTGTTCAATACTGAGAAGATGCAATATAAAATTCCAACTTTATATTCATCTGCATTTTCGTACTTCACGTGCTGTTTTGTCCACACAGAAAGTAACTCTTTAGCAGACATGGTGGTCAAAATGTAAAGAATTAAAAGAACTTGGCAGCAACGCTTTTTACTTCCTTCTGAAGGCATACAGAGATGCACTGATATGTACGAGGAAGATTGATGGAACCAAAATCAAACCAGATTGATCTTGGTTCCTTTGCCCATTCAAACCAAAAAAACAAAAGAGACAAGCAAACCTACACAAAGAGAAGGCTGGAGCGTGGAAAAAGTGGAGCTGCAGCCCATGGCAAGACATGAACTTGCCTTTGTCTGAGGATGTGCTTGGGGCTCAAGAGCTCACCATCTACTGTGGTCTCTAGAACATGGATTAGAAAAAGACAACCAGACAAACCCATATTGTTCTAACATGCTTTTCCTGTCTTTATAAAACCAGCTGCTTGTAAGAAAACATTTGTTTGCAGATATATTGAAGAAACAGTTTGGTTGTGAGATTTTCAAAGCTGTTAATAAAAGTAGATGTGCAACTTCTTTTAAACACCATGATTTGTGTGGGAAACTACATAAACTACGCAGTACACCAGGCAATTTCAGACACCATTCGACCTTGAATTCTAAAGAAATGAGAACAACTACTACATAAACTTAATTTCTTGGGTTTCTGGTCTTTAAATTCAAGTATTGTTATTAAAAAGCCCATACCATTAATTACACTGTTCTTAATAAATGACCTCACTCTACAAGGCACAGTAATAGTCTCATCCTGTAAAATCCCAGCAAACTCAGTGGTTTAGGTATTATCCATTAGAACTCAACTTTACCAAATAACACTGCCTACTGTTGGCAACATCTTAACAGCCTGTAGAATCTTGAGAGAAATCCTGGTCCATTTAAGTCACTAGTAAAAATACATTTACACTCTAACAGGAGCAAAAAAATCACCCTAGATTCCATGCTTGCTTAAGTCACATTTAGTAGAACACCCCTGTCCTAACCCTAATATCCCAAGATAACCAAGTTCTAGTCCATTATAAATTTTCATACAGCATGTGCATAGAATTCATTAATGACAAACAACATTAAACACTTGTACATCTAGTTTTTGCCTGTTGTCCTGCGGGATTTGAAGTGTCTTGCAAACTTAACACAGTAATCTGAAGAATACATGAAGCTACTGCTTCACTCACAACTGAATACCAGCCATTTCTGGGGCAAAGTGACAGTTAATAACAACACCAGCAACGGCAAGACGAGCAAGATGAAAAGTGAAGAGCAGTAAATACACGCAACGTAGCAAGAGGAGCTTGTCAGTGATGTGGGGTTTAGACATGGCTAATGAAACAATTATGTTCAAATGTTGGATTTGAAATATTCTTCCTTAAATGCCAGGGACAGCTTTACTTAAGATTAATTAAAACACAGTCATTTAAAAAGGAAATTAATTAATTTTGTTTCAAACTCCTGAAAAAAGATTTTTTCAATGGATTTTTTATAAGGAGCTGAAGATTTCAATATTCACAGAAAAACCCCTCTGACTTGCCAACACGTGCCAAGTGTGTGACTAATGCAGTTTAAAACAGACGAGTCTACTCACGCCACCCACCCCCAAAACGGGGCTTGTAATGGAAAGTCTGACAGACCCTTAACTATAGTGGCACTACTGGGTGCAGCTATAATATTACCCTCATAATTCTACTATATAATAACAACAAAGGAAAAAAAAGGTGAAGGGTCATTGCGCTTTGTCTTTAGAATTAAGATGGCTGTCTTCATCCTTACAGCATACTCTTAATTCTGGAGACACATCTTAATAACCTCTAAATAGTTCCAACAAAAGAGCCGTGTCAGAGGAATGAGCAGGCCCCAAGGTGTTTCAACTGGAGTGTTTTCATCTGCCTTTATTGCTCTATCCCTCTCCAGAATTAAGGCAATAACCTGTGATAAATTATTCAGGAACTGCTACAGGGATCAAAGCAAAATCATTCTGTTAAAGTGCTGTTTGCAACATTTGGCACTTAGTGTGAAAACTTTTAATGTGTGCAAGCTGAAAATCAAGGATTTTAAATAATTTAACAGCATGGAGTTTCTACAAACCAGCTAAAGATAGCATGGTGCTACTTAACTGCTTTTTCCACACATCCTTTTTTTCCATGCATTTCTAGCAAACCTGATGATGTCACAATTATAAACAAAGTACTACTGAGATTCCAGCTACCCAGTGGCTATATTACTTAACTGGATTGGCAGGAGAAACCTGGAAATCCTGAGGAGAAAATCAGGCACTGTTTTAATACTGGACATTTTTCCTATTAATATAAAAACCTGAAGGAGGAAGTATCCAAAAAAAAAAAAGGGGCACGTAACTACTTAAGCCATCTTCAGTTCTATTTGATCTCCCTGGAAAAACAACCTAAACATATGTTTTGTATGCAGATGTAATGATTACAAATGTATTTTTAAAAGAAAGAGCTCCCTTGTTGCAGCTGGTTTTCAATGGTGTAGTTCAAAATATTAAAAAACTAAAAACCCAAGCCCTAGCCAGTTAGAAAGTCCTAGTAAAAACCACAAATTAAATGAATTTGGCAGTCCTGGACCATTTTCATAGTGATATTTTAACAGTGTCATCTCCCTGTGGATCAGAATACTAAGCATTTTATTGAGGAACTGAACTGTTTTTGTTTTCAGTACTTCCAAAATGAAGTACCTGAAAGCAGTTTTGCATGTATTATTTATTCATTATTATAGAAAAAATAGCTTTAACCTAATAAATTACGTTTAAGAGAATTTAGAGCAAAAGTTTTGTTTATGATAAAGCAACAGATTTAGTTCTTTATCAGTAGCTTAAAGCACCAAGTTTTCTTTATACAAATTAGACAGATGGTGCTTACAGTAGAATTTACTAAAGGTCTGTCACAACAAATGCAGCCAAGCTGCATATTTAATCACTGCAGAACCTTGTCTACCTGCAGCTGCCAACTGCTAATCCAATTTCCCTGATAAATGTGGCAAGAGACACGATCAGCAATAAAGAGCATCTAACTCCATTTTCCTGCAGGGCGTCTTTTGATGAACATTTAGGACGGAAGCACGGAGTGCACTGTGTGGCCCTGGCTTGTGGCAGCTGCATGCATTTTGAAGACACAGTTCTCAGGTTACTCACTTAATTCTGCCACTATCATTATGTTGCTATTGATCTCAGTAGCTCTTGTCTACACAGCATTACTCTAGATGAAGCTGAATCAGGCAGTTATCATGCATCAAACTTGCTCAAAAGCCTGGAGATTTCCCCTTAATTACTTGTGATTTTATTTGCAAATACCGTTAAAGTGTAATCAAGCAGTCACTTTCCAGGGTCGTTAAGAACTTGCTAGTTTAGGAATATATCACTGGCACTCCATTAAAATTTCTCTACCAAAATAGTTTCAAGCAACGGAGACAGGACAAATATTTTAATAAACTGAATCCTCACGTGAGATAAAGCCACTTTCCTACAGAAAGGGTGATGCTATAGAGTGACATCTTTGTCTTAGTTTTTAGGGTTTTAACTTGAGAATATAAGAGATGAATCCAAGATAGATGAACTATGCCTGCTTCATAAATGAAAAGTTATTAAAATTAAACACAGACAGCAACAACACATGAGGAAAGTAGAATTAATTGTTGAAATAACCTTAACTACTATTTAAAAAACAATATTCGCTTAATTCAAACGATTATTGTGAGCTGAGCATCTTCTGGTCATGTCAGCCATGTACTGCAGGCAAATCAGTTACTAAATATTTCTACCCTATCTATTTTCTTACAAAAAAGTGGATAAATACGCTGATGTAGTACTTAAGTTTCCATCATATTTCAAAACAGTGAATTAAAAACTACTCTTAGGGTTTCTTCAAAATGACCCTGTGTAGCTGAAGTGCTCCAGTGCACACTCTTAACTATTTATTCCATGACAATAGAAGGGGATCTCTAACGCAATAGCGCTCCAATATGTTATCATTCCTGATGATGCAGCTTCTACCTAGCAAGTCTTTTTCTTCCCTAAAATATACTGTTGTTTTGACACAAACAGCTTGCTACACTTAAGGATTTTACTAATAAAACATAATGTTGTGTTAGATATTATGACTGTTGCCACAGCTGAACTGACTTGTCAAATCAATCCTAATATGGCTCCCACAGGCACATAAAAACCTTATTTAGCTATCAGTTATCCTAATCACTTTGTTCAGTTTAAGGGTGCAATACTTCAAGACCAGTTCCTATTTATACATATATGCCCAGCCATTTAATAAAGTCTTGATTTATATAATAAATTCTTGTTTGAAAAAAATACTTCAAAGCAGCCGTGTTTATCAATTGTGTTGCAACATGTCTCCTCATACCCCCAAATAAATATATGAATATACACAAGCAGGATACTTACATGGCAAAAGGGAATATTACATATGAACCGGATAAGCTATCACTGAAGACAGGTTTGTTCCTTTGATTATAAATAAGGTCAAATGGGGCCCCCTGATCCACAAAGCACCAAAAAATCCGAAGGCCTTTATAAAATCTTTGTACAGAGTTTGTTTAGGGTAGTAATCAGTACCTTTTTGTATCTTTACTGTCTACTTTCCTAAATATGTATATATGTATACAGGTATACTCATGCCGGGAGGGACAAACAAAAGAGATTACAAGCTTGTTGCTACATGCTTGTTCCACTATTAGTTTCTCTCATTAATAATTTCTTTCTCTGTAATTGAAATAAACCTACCTTTGCTTCTTCTTGTACAAAACTACTGTTGAATAGCTGAGCCACACTTTCAAATGAAACTGTGAGAGGAAGCATGAAATTCTCAAACTCATCCTCATCTTCACCTGCAGGAAAAGAAACCAAAACAAAACAGCAGAAGCATCACATCATAGTCACACTGTTCTTTGGAAGGGTCAGCCTCTTAGGCTTTTATAGCAAAATCTCACTGACATCATGGGAACTTTCATATGACCTACAGGAACAAAAACCTGAGGTCTGACACAATTTTACTGAGCTATAAACAAAGAAGACAAATTGTTGATTGTAAACAACCCCTATGTGAGACTGGCACATCTCTGCATTTCACATCTTTCTCCTTTTCCTATTTCTGTTCCCTCTGTTAATCTGACAGCATTTGTTCTGTGCCCTAGAAAAACAGTCACATAAAGTCACAACTTAACAGTTAAAAAATGTTATATTTTAAACTGCAATAATAAATCAGACCCTTTCACATGTGTATTTTGGAGTATGATGTTTAAATCATAGTCTTTTATGATCGTACGCTATTTCTTCTAACTCCTACCTCAGTACATAGAATGAAGCTGCTGTAGAAATAAATCTGAACTGTGCTAGGGTTATTTGTGTGACACTATTGACTCATTTGTTTCGGAGGGTGTGAATTTAGAGTAAAAGAAACAATATGCTGTGGGTAGGGAAAAAAGAGACTGTCTTGGTTTGACAGCTGAATGATTAACTGGAAGTCTAGGCTGTTATTTGTTTTGTCATGATGCCGAACAAGTAACTATAAACAACAACATTTTAGAAATGGCAATTTGCATGAGGATTGGTACTCATGCCACTTATCTTTAGGCCCTTAATGAGGGTAGCTTGCCTCTCACACTGCAGATTCCCCTCGGGAGTAATTCAGAGTAGGAATTTAATTTATGTTCTTTAAAGAGCTCTTTGCTATAGGGCTTCTCTCCCTTCCCTCTTCACAGGCAAAGTCTGGCAAACTAAGTTGCGATTGAAGTTAGAAGGAGTCTCGTGTGTGTCAAACTGGTTGTGCAAAGTTAGTGCGAGCTTTACAGTTTAGCTTCTACACTTCATATACCCATCTGTAAAATGGGCCTAATTCCAACCTCTTACTTTTAAGGATGCTGCAAAGAGCAAATCACTCATCCCAGTACAACAGTATGAACAACACAAAAAGCCAAGGAGAAAGATGGCCAGGAAGTAAAACCAGTCACAATAGGAAGCAAAACATGGACTAACACATAAATCCAAATGGCAAAAAATGACAGAAAAAAACCTAAAAATAGAAACACTCAGCAGCTTCTCATTAAGCTGAGATGTCACATCTGAACTGAAAGAGGCAAATATCCTCTGAGAGAAAACTGTGATCCTGCAATTAAAACTTCCTCCTAACAATATAAATACTAGAAGGAGAGGAAAGTTACAAAGCAATCCTAATTCTGGCATTTCCTTATCTCTCAATACTTGGCTTTGTGGCCTGAACTGCTTCCTTTTAATATAGGGCTTTTGTGGCCAGTTTGCCAGATATTTTTTAGAAAGCAAGAGGAAATAGTTTTCAATCACTTCCCACTGCTGCATTGGTCAGCCAGCTACAGAGCCTTCAAACTGCAACATATGCTCAAACACTTTCTTAACCTAGCAAAGTATGTGACCTGCCTCCTGCACCTGCAGCAGGACCGAAAAGGATGAGATGGTTTGTGCTAGGTTTCAAAGTTAATGCTGGCAGCAACGATCTGGTGACTTTGGGAAAATCCAACCCTGTCCATGGTTGCCTGTCTCCTCTTACCGTCTCCTCTCTGCTCTCTTCAACCAGAATCAGTCTTTTTATTTGTCATTTCTGGACCTTTGTCTTCTCTTCTGATTACTCACAGTAACCCCACACTATTCATCCAGCTTTTTGTTTCCCTCTTCTTTTACAAACTCCAGCTCCTCAGGCAGCTCCAGTATGGTATTGGTATTCTGTGCTCCTCATCTCTTTGCTCAACCAGCATCAGCCTCCGCTTACCCTTCTAGAAGCTAAACTGTTTCTATAGGCATCACATATCCTCATGCTTTTCCCTTTTCAACTGCTTATTAGATCTTCCTTGGAGGAAAAAATAATACTAAAATAATGAATAAATAAAGACCAATCATTCAGAAAGAGTCCCATGCTGGTACTGCCCCTTGGCAGCATACAGACTAACAGAAGTCATCTGGATACTGCTCTGTGAAGCAGCAGGGCTCAGTTGCCATTGATAGAGAAGGAAAAACCTGAATTACCACAAGATACCGAGAGTAATACTTCATCTCATCTCGAGTGCTGTGCATCATCAGAAGACTATCTCCACAAAGATGCTATGTACACACTCAAATTCAAAATTCCTGAAGGCAGAATCTCAGGCATGCTTTGTTAGAAAGTTGAGAAGACCGAAGAACTACCAGATGATTGTTGGACCACACTGGTCCAATGCTGATTGAGACCAACACTTGAATAACAAACCAGCTAGTTCTGGATATGGATAAAGTAAAATCTGATGTGCTACTTCTGTGTACGCAGTAAAGAAAGACACAATTAAGACTCGATATAGTATTGCCCTATTAATAAAATATTTTTTAAGTTTTAGAAAAGCAACATAAATTACTACCTATGCATTTATTTTACACTCTGGTACAAGCTGCATTCACATCACAATATTAATGAGGAGAAGAAGCTACCCTAAAGAAATCTACCATGGTAAACTTCATTTTTTACAATTCAAACTATGCATACACATCCTTATTATGTCCTTTGAAAGAAAAAAGATGCCTCACTTCTAAGTTATCTATAATAGATCTGCACGTGGTTTACAGTAATAGTGTTTCAAACCTGCTTCACTTGGAGAGATTTGGCACTGAGCAAGACTGCACATACCTGTAAGTACAGGACACTGACAAATCATGCTGAATAGCTCCTGAAGGTATTTCTACAGCTTAGATCTACTCCTTCTGGTACTGAGAAGAAAAAGTGCTTAAAATTTATTAATCCAAGCAAAACCTTTATTTAAACATACCTTTACTGGTAGCATTGTATTAATTTTGATCACTATATACTTCAACAAAAGCATATTGATTTTGCAAATCTTGGACTAAAAATGTTGGACATAATGATACAATTCTAAATGCCAAAAAAAACATTAAAGGCACAACCTGGGCCACATAAGGAATTTAAAGTCTAATTACATTCACATGAACTTAAAGTAAATCAACAGAAAGTGCATTCTGATGCAAATACCAAGTCATGTATCTTTATTCTTTCGTACTACAAATTAATTTTGACAGTCCCTCCAACAGCACATGGTTTAAAATGTAAATACTCTGAATTCAACTAATCTTCAAAACTATTTCTACATCAAAAAATTATGTAAAACAACCTTCACCAATAAAAAGTCATCTTGATTTTGTTTCGATGTAAATTTTTTATCATTCACATAAAAGGATTTTGTATAAAGCTCTTAATTTGGAAGAAAAACTGAACCATTCAAAAAAATCCCAGAGGAGACACCTCATACAATGCTTTTGTTACCTAAAATTGCCAGATTTCACAGTCTGAAAATGTCTTTTGATTTCCAAGAGTGGCTTATTGCTTGCACAAACACAGGAAGGACAGTTTGTGTATACTCTACTTTAAAATCTGAATCCTAAGACACAAGTTAGAGCTGTTTGTGTCTCTAGTTGGGCTTATCAGTTCAACACCAAATTTATTCCACTAGGAACACAAAGGACAACAGCCACAAGAGTGATGTACGCTTTTTCCAGATACTCCTTATCATTTCAGATCTTGAAGCTGTTAATCCAGAGGAATCACAGAGACCTCTATCAGCTTGTAAATCAGTCATAATTCACATGCTTGTACTTTGGCTGACATATACTTACATGACCTCTGCTTTGGGGTGTAATTTTTAACACTTGCAATCTTGTTTTTACCAAATTTTTTTTTTTTTTTATTTCCACCCTGTAGGAAAAGTTACACAAACTGCACGTGTAACCCATTTTATATTAGCAAATGTACCTATTGCCTACCTTACAGAACACTGAGCCAGTACTGAAAGCAGTCAAACTGCAAGTAAATGCAGGTGCAGTTCACAGTTGCCATCCTTTAAGAAAACACTGATAACCATGGTTTGGTCCTGCCTCAAAGTTAGCCTTTTTCAGCAGTAGACAGTGCAAGCACCCATTATCAGCAAGGGTAGGAACAACTGCTGTTGCCTTATGTGACGGTGTTTACCATCTCTGCACACATGTTGCCCAGTTAAGTCCTTGCATAGAGACTTGCCAAGTTGGATAGGGCTTGGAGCAACCTGCTCTAGTTGAAGGTGCTCCCACCTGTGGCAGGAGGCTGAAACTGGATGATCTTTAAGGTCTCTTCCAACCCAAACCATTCTAGGATTTTATGAATAAAAAAACACAAACAATGTTCTACTAGAAGCAAGAAGGTTCTGGCATAACTGGCATGTCCCCCTGGAAACATGAAACACTCAGGCAAAAAGTATTTCTGTGCAAAAAAATCTCATCTTGCTTATTTTTTCAACAGAAGGCAACAAGTACAGTGTTCATGCCTAATGCCATAAATCTCAAAAGTTGCTAGGCAGTGCTTTAAACATCAACGTATTTACTGTACAATTCAGCTGCTGCTTGACTGGTTTAATAACCTTAATAATTCATGGTACAACACAAGACAAAAAGGCGTCTCAGGACATGGAAGAAGGATCTTACCTAACTCTACCATGAGAAGACGAGTGAGAGTAGTGTAGAACACTGTCCGGAATCGGAGGTCACTGAGGCTGGAATTATCACTGATACCCAAGAAAGGAAAGTGCTTACTCTGTTGAAATGTAAGCATATGAAAAGTTAAGTGTGCTACAAGATCTACTACACACAATGTTTTTTAACATAGTAAGAAAACTTACTGTGTGATTCTGAAGCATGAATTTCACAGCCTCTATTTTCACAAGCTTTTTCAGGAGACTGTAAGTAGGAGGTGTTAAGGAAGAATCAGCCTCGCACCATCATGATTATGTTACCAGGTTGTACAAACTGCCAGGAATTTTTAGTGAGCAAAAAAAATCCTTACTGAAACAATAACAAATATACATTAAAAAAAACCCATATCTGAATTTCATCCAGAAATATACATCATAGAGATATTCTTTAGACCATTAAAGACTATAATCTATTACTGATTAAAGCAATTACTTCTCATGACATATATTCTAGTCACAAAAAAGACGAATGAACTAAATGACT
>JBCJKH010044632.1:29634-41205 GCA_039877255.1 Loriculus beryllinus
CTGTTTTTTCCCCAGATAGACCTGTCTCTTCGGCATGTAAAAAAACCCAGTGGTTTTGCAACTGCCTGCATTGGAGACGACTGGCCCTTGGCAATGAGATTGGTGGCAGCCCTAAGCAGCACTGAAGTAATGGCCTCAAAATTGCAAAGGTGATCTTCCTGACCCATCAAAATCACATTTAATTTGTTTCAGTTACAAGAGCTAAAAATACATCTCATACATATTAAGTGATGTTGAACACTTAAGCAAAGTATTTTCAGATGTGCAAGGACTGAATGGGAACCTCTTAAGAACATAGAAGATCTCAGAGGCAGAGCAAGGTCCAACACAAGGTAGTACAGCTGGGACCTTCAGAGCTATCTAGGAATACATCTACAGGAATCCAGTGCTACAAAATACAAAGCTAATCTAACTGACTACTGCCAAGCATGAACTGAAATGTCCCACTCCACAAACCGGCTGAGTTTAAGGCTGTGCCAGTCCAGCAGAGTGGCACTGGTCTCGGCTCCATGCTCTGCCTCCCAGCGCAGGCTCCTTGGGAAGGTCCCCTGGTCTGGTCTATGCATTGCACTAGCATACATGACCCCTGGGCTGGAGCTCCTGGCCCTGGTCCTGCAGGATAAGCTCAAGTCTGTTTACACCTGCTTATACAGAAGAGCTCCCAGGGAGATGCACACTAAATGACACAGCAAAGTGTTTCCTGGACTTCCTGCATCTGCAGATCACATATTCTAGCTGATATACTAAGTGGTTACACCTGATGAACTGCAATATGTTTCTTAAAAATACTTCTTTTAAAAGCATGAGAAATTGTACTAAATCAAAAATTGGGTTTGCAAAAACTACGTTATAGAAGCACTTAAAGTTCAAGCAGTTAAGACTTGTTCCACAACTGGACTGCTTTCCTAGCTGTGTGCACTATGAACATCTCTAATAACAAGAGCACACATATATTCCCTGCCTCCAATAATGCAAGCATTTGGGGTGGGAATAACAGGAAATACACTGTGTATTCCGAAGAGATCCACGCTGACATCTGTGTGAGATTTGTACAGAGGTAACCAGATGTTATTTAGCAAAACAGAAGCAAGAGAATGGCCAGAGCACTGGCCTGGAGTTTTCAACTCCTGCTTCCCCTTTGACATAAAATTCTTGCACGGCTTTCAACAAGTCAGTTAAAGTTTCACCATCTCATTTCTGCAATGGGGATATAAAAGGCTTTTTGACATCCAAGTATACTGACACATTTTTCAGGAATGCTATAGGAAAATTCAAACCACAGAAACATCTGTAAGTATGGAAGGCATCAAATGAAAGAAATGACTTATGGGCTTGTACATCAGGTCTCATTAATTCATCAAACACCGCTGATCCATGACACTGATGAAGTTCTTTAAGAAATAAACAGTATGATTATCATGAATTATTATGAACTTTAGACTGCACAGTAGTGCCTACAGTCCTGCACAAACACCCATAACACTTATTATTGTTACTACTTGGGTTTGAGTGCTTGCTGCACTCTGCCATTCCTGCACATAATTGATTGAAGAGTTCAATTACTTTTATGGGAATAAACAATTTTCCTTTTCATTGTAAATGGATTAAATTCTTTTTAAGCAGGTAAAAGTGTAAGAATAGGGTTCATACCTGTTATTGGAAAATCTCCTAATCTAGTTTAAAGATGATGTTTCGCTGTCAATCTATAACATTTGACATCGCATTACATGGTTTTATATTGCAAAGCTACATGGTTGCTTTGGGGTTTTTTTCCCCTGTTACAAGGGAAAGCCCTTCATAACATTAGGCTAACAAAGCTGTGGAAAAGGAATTTTTGAGAGACCATAAATATTTTACCCCAAGTTATTGTATAAATAACACCAAAATTGTACTTATTTTGCTACAAAAATATACATTGGAAAAGTTAATTATCAGAAGAACTAAACATGCATGAGGGAGCACTATGGGTTCAAAGACATAAAGGAATGACTAACATATTCCATTATGTAAATGAATTCAAAGATATTTCAGGACTGATCAGCTAGAAGGGACATAATGATTTATAATTCAAATAACTGAGCTTTGAAATCAAATTGGGCTAATATATTTCGAAATATGCAAACCTGGAATAATTGTGAAAGTAATGTAAACCATGACAGCAGCTCCAATCATTTGTTGCCTTTGTTGTTAATATTGTCCTATGGCTTTTCCTCTTGGTTTTGATTCTGTTATGCAGTAAAGTTGCTGAAAATACGGTTTGCTTTTAATTCTTGACTATCCTTTAGAATAAGACTATAATACACATAAGAAAAGAAAAAGACCAATTTCAAAGACTGTGTGGAAGCTGACTGACATCCAGGAAAGTACTGAAATTAAATAAATAATTATTTTAACCTTTCAGGCTAGCCACAATTTAATCTATATCAAATACTGAAAATTGATCCACTGGATCCAGCATCTTAACAATACACTCTTCCTTTCAAAGCAATATATACTTAATGCCTTTAAAACCCCCCCTAATATAATGTGAAAAGGCCAAAGTTTGCAATGCCAGCAAGTAGTTATAAACTACTTCATATGTTTGAAATAAAAAGTACTTCAGTATTATTATTAAAAAAAACCCTATTGGTAGAGTTTTTAATAGGAAAAAATACATATCTTTAAAAGCCAAAATGACCAGTGAAATTGGGTTGTACATCATTTTCTGGGAAAAAGGAAAAACAGCCTCGACAGGTGTAATTTATCATTTTTCTGATTTAATACCAAAGAAATATATTAAAATAATAAAAAGAATCCTGAAATCCTCAAAATTTGTAGTGATAAATAGCCCTCCCTGTCTTTATTGCATTATGCCTACTAACAGAAATATTGCATGGTGGATTTTGCCAGACAAGGACGATTATTTTCCAATAAAAAGTTGCATATTAAATTCCAGCACAAAAGTGGGTGTCTAATACTTCTGAAATCTTTTATGGTTTGCCAGGGAACACAATTTTAAACTTAACTAATACAACATCATGGGGAAGTGAACCAGCATTAAAGCTGTCTTTGTACTACCCCACCCAGCTAAGCAGAAAAGCAACTGCTCTCAGAATTTTTGTTTGAAGCACTCCCCATTAAATAGTCATTGAATAAATGTTGGTATTTATGGTTTTAGTTAATCTCTTTTTTTGCTAGTCTTTAAACATTTCACACTGATGTTTCACGTTTATGCTGCTTTATGTTCAAATTTATGTGCTGCTTTACATCCTAACTACGCACAGGGGTCTGAAACTGCTCTTGCAATGGTTAGCAAGTTTCTGCAAAGAAAAAAAACCCACAATTTCATCACACTTCTACTCTTCAGGAGAGCATAGGTTATTAAATATCTACTTTTCCATCATTTCCTAGGTCCTGATGTTGTATCTATTTCATAAGCAGAAACTCATTTGCTGCAAATATAATTTGAGTAATTTGAAAACTGAAATTATCCAAACATTTCAGCCTTGGAAAGTATTATTTGCACCAGTAGTTTAGAGTGACCCTCATTTTTGAGAACCACCATGGGAATACATGCTTTTGCGAGCTTCCAGAAAACAATCTGAAATGCTAGATGCCTGTTGGCTTTAGCTGATTGTTGCAGCAAGTACACATACATACATAAATAAATAGGCAAGCACCTGAAATTAGATGTACCACATTAAATTTCTTGGTTATTTTGAAAGTGTCTCGAACCCTACTAAAACAATAACTAAATAGTAGAAGAGAGATCTCATTAGCCCCTCCATGAATATCATTAAGAAATGCTTTCCCTTCTGTTTTCACCAAATTCCTTAGTAATGTTTCACTTTCAAGTCTTTCCCAGTCCTCCTTCTGTGATGCCATGAGAGCATACACACTTGCATACTTAAAATATCAAGTCAGCTGCTTAATGGTATTTCAAATAAACAAACAGAAGTACACATGATTTTCATTAAACAAAATTCACTTACGGAATGTGAAACCCACACTCATCTTTCAACCCGAGAAAATATATTAAAATTCTTCTGATAGGATTAGAGTTCTATGGAGAAATAAAATGATACCAATCGTGGTATTCCAGGTGCCTTCCCCTCTGCTTCTCTAACAATCCTCTCTCCAAAATTACTGAAAAGTTGTTTGCATTTTAAAATAGAGAAGGATTTCAAGATTGAATGTATTATTGAGCCCTGGTGGTTTATTATCTGTCCTGTACCTTTAAACATCATGTCACATCAAAACCAGCTACTACTTTTCAATCTTCTTGCTCGACTGACTGAAAATTCGAAGAGCAAGTATTCTCCAGCTAGTGGTAAGCAAGAACAAGATAAAAAAGGTTTGCAAAAGATAGCAAGTTAGCACCAAGATTTGGTCAAGACTTTCACAAAAATACCTGAACCCAGATAAAATCCACGTGCAAAGTCAAAGCACTTTTACGAGTAATAATGACAGCACTGACACAGTGAGGAACTTGGAATCAGGCAATGACAAAACATGTGCAGAGGCTTGTGCTTAAAATCTCAGCTCATGCTTCATATCCCATTTGACTCATCCTGAAAGCAGAACCAATCCTGTTCTCAACTGCCAACAGCATTGCTCCTGTTCTCAATACTGCTGAACTCATCAATGGTATTGATTTCTAGAAGATTAGGAATAGGATAAATGACCATAAGCAACAAGTTTCATGATTTCTCTTTTGTGGCTAAGAAGCAGGTGAAAATAAGAGCACCATTAAAAAACAAAGCATAGAAAAATATAAACCAAAAAGAGTAAATATTAATATCCTGATTGGTTTAAAAATGTGGCATATGAAACACCAAAAGTCTTGCTAATGATATTTACCTTATTATTGTCAAACAATATATGCCTTAGACAACACAAAGGATATCCAACAGAAAGGTCATTTAGAAATTGAAGAGTTCTTGAAATCACAGGCTCACATCTTCCCCAGTATTTAAGATTTGTCACGCTGGAATAAATAAAACAAAAGATAAGATTCTGCAACACATTTTCCCCTTTTTCAGAAGTGCAGTGCCAAAGTTCAAAGTAATAGCATATTATACTGTATATGTATCTCTGTGATGTATCTTAGGATTTCCCATTTATGAGACAGAAAATGCTATAAAATCATGCTCTGCCTTTTTCCCGAACAGGGGATTCAAACATTTTTGTAATATTGTAACAATACATTCATTTTTAAAAAATCCATCATCTGTCATAATGAAATAAATTATCTGGAGCTTACCACTACTTATATCTATCTTACTTGCTGACACAATATCTGGCCACTTAACTTCTCTAGTATTTATCTGCTCAGCTCTTCACAAGGTAAAAACAAATTGCTATAAATTCCCCAGGAAAATTTCCACAGGAGCAATGAGACACAGAAAAACTAAGGGGCAGTTCACAGAACTACTGAAACACCGAATTCACAATGAAACTCAACCTTGCAGTTCTTGTACTAATCCCTGTTTTTCCTCTTCCCTACACCAAACACTTAACTAAAGTCAAGATACATAGGGGATACTGCATCTCCCTAATTGCAACCCTCTCAGACATAGGAAGCATACTCTGATTAATGGACCAATGCATAAATAATGATATAGGATAACTCTAGACCTATTATCAATCCTTGGGGAACACCACATAAAACAACTTACCATTTTTGACAACAAACTCTTAAAGAGTTTGTCTTTCAGTGAAATCATGCAGCTAACACTTGCCCTGCTACCATACATATGTTAATGTGAGACATGAAACACAGAGCCAGGACTCCCTATGACCTCTTCTGTATTGTGTGACAGCGCAGCCACTAGTGACCTGGGATGGAATCTGTTGTGTTCACCTACTAGATTTATTAGGAGGCGAAGAAGTGGCATTAGCCTTCAGATGAAAGGGGTAAACTGAAGCCAGTAAAGTGGAGGGATGCAACTTTTTCCAAACCAGGAGCAGTTACAACAGTTAAGTGAAGAGTCACTGACCTTGCATCTGCCACATCCTAGCTTTCTTAGGGAAATGCCAGGTAGGCCAATGTCACCAATCTTACTGAATGGCAAATATCTGAGACTTTCTGTTGCTGTTATAAACTCCAGACAGTGAGTCCAAGTAGAAAGTACCCCCCCCCAAGTAGCCCAAATGCACCTATCAATAATACAATGATCACTAGCAACTTTTTCTAGTATTCCTTGGAGAATCCAAGTTAGGTTGCTTGGCCTATAACAAGTTGCATCCTCTTAGTTCCCTTTCCTGAAGGCAAGTACTGTGCCCTACTCATTCTGAGATACACACCATCTCCCTCAGTTGCTCAAAAACCCTGAGGAAAGTCGAACACCCTCTTCTTCCAGACAGGGAGAGAATGGTGTGTTAGCGGTTCACAGCAGAGTTTCTGATACTGGATTCATCTGGACAAATAAAACCAGGCCATCACACCCTTTTGAAACATAGCCCATTCACATAAAAACGAAGCAGGACTTCTTGGCTAGGAAGCCCGGGCACCTATTCCTGCTCAGGATACCGAAGTTCAAGGGTGTATCCCAAACTTCCAGGTCATCAAGAATAAGTCATTTCAGATTTGTATGCCTCAGTTTCCGTCTGTAGAATATGCATAATGATTCTGACTTCACACTGTCAGATCTATCAATGCAAGACCATGATGCAAGAGGTATACGTCAGTAACAGCTATTTATGCCATGATGCAGCAGGATTACAATTTTGGAATACAGAACCTGAAGAAGAGATGTTAAATGCCTTAAAATCAGCATCAATTATTGCTTTTACATATCCACAGGCTAAAGAATATACTACAGCACATAAACAGCATTCCTGAGTTTATAACTTCCTGAAAAAGAGATTAAGTTTAAATCATCTGTTTAGTATTATTTGCTCAGGAAAAGGAAAATAACAATGCAATTACCAAAGCAGTAATCCTCAATTTAGATTTACAAACAAACGTTGATTTACTTTCTAAAATCTCTATGAAAGCTACAGAGGTTCAGATTGCCTTAAAGAAACAGCCCATTCTAGCAAGTCCATAATTCACAGTTTATCCCTACTACGGGGAGCTCTGGAGATGTTTATAGTTGCACTAAATCCTTAACAAGTATATACCATACAAAGCAATAAAAATGAATTTGGTGTACCCAGATTTGACATTAATATCAAAATCATAAAAAGGCTATTTTGCAAAAGAGCTGAATCTTTGTCCTTAGGAAGCCAGATATAAGACATTTAATGAAAAACAAGAAGTCACAGTGACAGCCTGAAGGGCAAATTAAAACTGTATAAATAATACTCTTCATCCACCATTTAGAGTACTTTGAGCACATCTGTTCTTTCACTTCATGGTTGCATTTGGTTGGCTGAAAGATGGAGCAATAATATAAAAGCCAGAAAGTTCTCATGAGTGAACAGAGGCTGAAAAATTTCTATTATAATCACAGCAACTCCCATTTCTGTTTCTGCCTTATCGATATCAGGCAAGATGAAAGACACCTAAAATGTAATATTTTAAGAGATATCTACAAAACTTTGTAAGTATCTTGGAAAATCTGTGAAGATCTAGAGAGGAATCTCATAATACAAAAAGCATGTACGGAAGAGATGTCAAGGGATGAAAAAGGAGAAAAATTTTACAGCTCTTGGAGGAATCATGGCAAGACAGCACTTGGATTTAAGTACTAGTGTCCTTGTTTCCTTCTCTCTCAAGCAGCTTATTGATTTAGACTGTGAACCAAATGCAACACAGTCAAAGGAACCTATCATAAAGCTTCCAATGAATTACGGAAAATAAGAGCTTCATTATCAGCTAAATGCCAAATTCACCAAAACATCGATGGCAAAGACGAGTGCTGGACACATTTTAAAGCAAGTACAAAGAAAAAAAGTGGAAATAAAAATGGCAGAATACTTCCAATTTCAGTGACCAGTATGAACATACTGAACCACAGACACAATACTGAAAGTGCAATAGTAACACCGATGCATGCTGAGAGGCTATAAGCCTGAAAAAGTTAAACAAAAGAGCATTACACAAAGCAGCCAGTACTCCTGGAAATATTTTAGTTTGCCTTTAGTAAGAAGACAAGAATAAAACCTTAGCTTCTAAAAACTGCACCAGAGAAGCTTCCCAGCCTTGCATCTTCTGAACCCTCCAGCTTGCTATGAGTTTGTCGCAGTGACTGCTTACCAATGCAGTTCCATCAGCACACCAAACACTTCTTCCCTTAATACAGTGGCTTAAATGTATTATTTTAAGACCCTGTGTGTTTTTAAAACCTAAACCTAGAAAGGGAAGATAAATAATGACTAGATATTCCAATTTACAGTTCTCTGACAAAAGGTTTACCATATTATCCACAGAAAAATCAGAATTCTTTGCACATTCAAAGTCACTATGTTTTTGGCCAAGGTATAGATAGTCACTTCCAGCCTCTTAAATCCATTTCGCGTCTTCCTGCCCCCTCCAGCGGGTACCCCCATTTCCTCTCCTGTCCTCAGTTTATGATTTGGGAAGGCCTCTTCAGACACATGGACCATACCACACTGCCCTGAAAAGCTCTGCATGGTGCACAGCAAAGTCTCGTGCAGCCTTCGCACAAGACGTAGCAGATCTTATGTCAGTAGTGGATGGGAAATGATACTTCCGGAGTATCCTGGGATATACTGGAGTATTTCCCACACATGGAGTGGAATCCCCAGCTTAAAAGGGACAAATTTAAAACTTGCAGTGCAATTTAAAAAAGAAAATTTTAGAGGAGGAGACAGAATCAGGGATGCAAGGTAAGAAAGCAAAAGCAAAGCATAGTCAGCACAGAATAGGGAGCGCTGAAGGGTGAGTATGTACTGTACAAAGAGAGAAAACCCACTTGGTCACAGGGATGGTGGATACCTTCATTTATCACTGCATGCCAAAATGCTCAAACATTGCTTACGGGACATTTGAAAGCACCCAAAGAATTCATCCATCCTCTTTCAAGAAGATCTTGAATCCCTTCTCTGAAACGCAATGGGCAGGTTCATTATCATAACCAACCTGAGGAGCCCCAGGAACATTATACTTCCTGCACACACACAGATTACAGTACCTCACACACAGGAGACTTGGTAAGAAGACAAAGAGGCAATTGCAAAAGTTAAGTTGCTACCAGCGAGAAGAGATAATGACTGCTGTAAATCAGCAAGTTTGGTTTGGTTTGTTTTTAAATAATTGAAGCAGAGAGTGAAAACCTTTTAAGCTTGTATAAGGACGACATGAATTGGAAAGCCGGAACCATGTACATTTAGGAACAGCCTTGGTCTCAAGCTAAGGATATTATAAATGGATTTGCATTATAAAAATAATTTATAAAAAAATTATACACTTACAACAAAACTTCCAAAGTTGCTTAAGGTGTGTGCTATCCAATTCCCACTACAGTGCAAGTAAAATGGACATCCAAATGGGCATCCAAATAGCCTACAAAGACTTAGAAAATCTCTTCCTTATGTGGTACTTAAATTTCAGTAATACTGAACTTAACCATTTGTTGGCTTTGTACAGTCATGTTTTAATTATTTCTTGTAGGCTATCACCATTTACAGTGAAAGCTCTCTGTGGCTCAGTGACAGTGATTGGATCTATACTTTTCATTAGAGTTGGACAAACGTGAATAGCTACAAAAATACACATTCTGTCATGAATAAAAGTACCAAGTTTTACTATGCTATGATCCATGGAGTTACATCAGTATGAATGTTCAAAAAATATCAGGACTTTTTATACTTATATATTGCTTAAACACTATCACATGGAAAAATTCTTATTATATGTAGGTATACGTGCATCCACCATAGTGAAATCGTAACAGTGGTAAAACCAAAGGGGGAGGGAGGGCAAAAAGCATCCAATAGTAATGTCTGGATTTGCATCTTTTATTCATGTTTTAGTTATTTTTTCACAGCCAAAAATACTAAATATTTGGGCAAATATTTTGGAAGTCCACTCCTCACAATAAATCCCTTCCACAGGAATTTGACAATAATTGAAAGGAACAAGAAGAGACTCAGGAAGGGTAAGTGAAGAAAAGCCACCTGTAGCCAAAATAAACAGAAAACACTCTCAGCCAAATGCCCAGAACAGTCTCCAGGAGCAGATGGAACTAAAACTACTCCAGTCTAAATATTTCCTTGCCTCTTACCTATACATGGCAGGATCAAGACAGACAGACAGCTATCGCAAAGGAAATGACCAGTGGAAGGAGAGAGAAGACTCTTACTGGTTTTGGGTACAATGCCTCACTCCTTGCCTTAAGAGTCTGTGCTTTAATCCACTCCCAGTAGGCCAAGAGGTGTATGAACATGTAATGCGGCTGTCTGCTGAGGAAGCAGGAGCAACAAGGACAGAGAATTCCATGGAAACAGAGGAATAGTGTGTGCCTTTGAAAACAAATTTCAGCTACTTAAGGAAAGGAATGGATTTGTGGGGTAAGACAGAACACTGAACTGGTGGCTTTCTAAAATAACAGTGTGGTTAAAAATGCTGACTACATCCACAAGAGAAAAAGGGGAATGGTCTCTCAGTCACATACCTGCCCGCTTCTGTTACGAATGTGCAGCTTATTCTCAGTAACAGAGCACCAGAAATGCTGCCAGACTGGATTGCCCCATCAGACTGCAGCTTTTGGATTATATATCAGTATGTAACAGTTTCACACTCAGATTTGCCAACTGGCATGCTAGCAAAGCGGACACACAATTATGAATGTGTTGATAGAGCAGTTTCACAGCTAACTTAAAGCTACTGAGTTGTCCCTTTCAAGCTGTAACACCCATTCTGTAAAATTAAACTGATCTAATCAATGAACAGTTCATGCTTTTAGGAAAATACACTAAGGTATGGGGAAAGAGAAAATAAAAATGTGGAGCGTGTAACCTAAAAAGCAGCAGAGTTCTGCTTTTTATGTACTTTGTTTTCTTTTAAAATCTTCCATGAAACATTAAACCCCTGGTTTTTTACTCAATTGATACTATTCATGCAAATACAGCCCTATCCAATCTAAACACATATAGCACTTACACAACTTGTTAAATGCTATATTATTTCCTCAATTAACAAAGGCAACAGAGATTCCTTTCAGTAGCAGAAACAGGTAGAAAAAGAGAAGCAAACTGATGGATCTGGTCTCCAAACAACAGTCCCCTTTCCCCCTCTTTCCTCAGTTGTTCCAAGTTTCACTGTAGTTTGAAACAATAAAATGAAGCTTAGCTGTCTAATAACATGACATGGACTGCTTCCAGAAACTGTACAATAAGCATCCATCAATATTTTTCCATTCATCACCTTCCACTTACCTGTCTTCAAAGCATACTCCAGATAAACATCAAGGTTTGATGGGTACTGTTGTTATCCTAAGGCAAGATGTAACAATACTCGCTTCTGGTTTCAAGGAAGCAAAGCATTTATGCCTGGTTTTCCACAGAAAAGTTAAGTGTATTAGAAAATGACCCTGTCCTAATTGCTACTATTTCTCAAGGTTGGTAGTCATGGTAGCAAAAGATAAGTCATGTTTAATCCTGTCCAAACAGGGCACAACGAAC
>JBCJKH010044634.1:0-15172 GCA_039877255.1 Loriculus beryllinus
TTAAACTTCATGAGGTTGGCATCAGCCCACCTCACAAGCGTGTCAAGGTCCCTCTGGATGGCATTCCTTCCCTGCAGCGTATCCACCGAACCACACAGCTTCATTACATCGGCAAACTTGCTGAGGGTGCACTCAATCCCATTTCTGCCTTTGCTGCTTCTGCAGATTCCACTTTTCTCAATTTCAGCTTAATTTTCAGGTCACACTGTCTTCCTGTTCAACACCTTTTTCTGAGAGCATGTCTATACTGAACTAATGCTGAGTCAATATAAGTACTAGAAAGAATCTTATCCAAGCAGTGTCGAGCTGTGAGACATGATAATAAGGCCACATGCATTCTTCACTATACAATGCAATATGGCCTTATTCTTAACCCTCCTTGTCCTGATTCTCTTGATCCATTAATCTGAAGCTCCTGCCCTCAGCTGCCTGAGCACCTGGGTGGAGAAGTCTCTCTGTTCACCATACTGCCTGGGTAAGCAGAGAGAGCCTACTCTTGTAGCCTGGATGATGGAAGCCAGAAGAGGAAACCCAGGTGCTATTGAAGTTTATCTGGGGTTTCCATAAACTGACAGAAAAACAGACAGGTATAGCAGCTTGCCAAACACTTGATGCATTCATAGTTCTTTCCTGTGCTGGGATCATCTTACTACATGCTGTCTTACACAGCTTGCTGTTATTTGTACTGGTTTTAATTTATTTTTGCTTAAACGAAGAACACATTTTCTGGAAGGAAGTTATTTCTTGCTATTATGAGGCTTAATAAAGTTGGGTTCCTTTAGAACCTACATTACCTCTTGGCAGCTGCTGGAGCATGTATTCATAGCTACATATGATAATGAAAGAAAATTCAGTATTCTGTTGGACTATTTGAGAAAGCCCCTGCTAAAGAAGAATTTTACCATCATTTTGTCTCTTCGGGTTTACCATGTTAATCTGTTATGTTTTGTGTAAAGGTAATTTGTTCACACTAGGCATGTTATGTGGTGTTTAAGACATTGACATAATGAATGCATGTGAACAATATGTATTCATTTAATTTCAACATATGAAACAACATCTGTCAATTTTTATGGAGAAAAACAAGGAAAGTACCTTGGGCACTGAGCAAGTGATGGTGAAGAAGTAATACCAGTAACGATGTTAAAGCAGGGAATTCTAGCTCTTCCTGGTAATCTCTTTCCCCTTCAGCACTCAATTTTGTATTGCCTTATTCCACTGCCTAAAACTTCATATGAAATACATATATTTCTGTTGGTGTAGACAGCAAAATACAATACAGGTGCTCACCTTAAGCACTGAATATTTCAGGTACACAAAATGGTCTCATGTTTAAAGAGAAATTTTGCATTAAGTTTGAAAAGCTAGATGAAAATAATGAATATTGAGATAGACCTTGATGTAAAATTTCTCTTTAAATTATAGGTTTGATAAATAGTACTTTTTGCAGAATTGTAATCTCCATTCTCCTGCATGCTCCTCCAAATTACAGTGAGTCACTCTAGAGATTATTTATAGTGGGAGTTTCTTCCTTTATACAGGCACTCAATATCTTTAAGCATTGAGATACTTAGCTGGTTTAGCAGGCTAATATAGGCGGGTTTTGACAGTCTTGTTTCCAAACACCTTTTCTTGCAGTATGATGTTTATTTCGTCAAGGTTTGCTCTTTGAACATGCATCAAACTCTTCATTCATACAGGCTTTTGCATTCTAGTGAAACCAATGCCAAAGTAGCATTGATGTCAGAGAGTCGATAACTGTGTTGCGTTGCTGGGTGGGAGGTGGTGATAAGTGGAAATAATAATGCTGCAAATCTATTGAGAAATGTTATTGTCTAACCAGATAGAATTGCAACAAAGTATAACAAGCAAACAAGCAAACCCACTGTAAGTTCAGGTAATAAACACTGCAGTTGAAGTAGGGAAAAAAAAGTGGGATTAGATCGGAAAGACCATTATTGCATCAAAATGATGCATCTGCAAGCTCCTTTCATGAGTGTTTTACGACTAGGCTAACACATTTTCGTGTTGGCTTCTGCAGTAAATGTTTCTCCTTTATTACTTGATAGCCACTTAGAATTTAGCCTGATTTTTAACAGTGCTAACATACAGTACTAGGAAAATTTATTTGAATAAAATAAAGCTACATTCTTCTAAACTAGAGTCATAATATTAATACTTAAAATACACGGCAATATGCTGGGAAAATGGGATAGTTATTTAGATATATTATAAAATGTATCCCACCACTTTGATGTGATTCACTACTATTTCACCAAACCAATTTAACAGCCTCCTGTGGAGAGGGAATAGTGCAATTAAAATTAGTAACAGAGATTTTCACATTCATGTATCTAATTCAGGGATGGATGATAATGAATTAAATACTTTTTCCTTCTTCTGAAGTCAAATGAGTATTAAATGAATCTGAGCTAGTTTTCATATTTAAAGAGTGTGCCTGTGTGCAGTTACAGCATCTGGAGACAGATTTTCACATGAGAGATGTGTTCCAGATCAAGTTTGCATGTTTGTTGTCTTTTTGGTTGTGAATTTTTTTGTTGGGTTTGTTGGTTTGTTTGGTTGTTTTTTTTTTTGTTTGCTTCTGTATTAGATTCTTGACAATTATTTGAATTTATTTTAGCAATTGCTAAAAATTATGCTCCCAAAAGTGGAAAACTTACTGGGAAGAGAAATGCTGTCATTAAATTTTCCTTGGACAAAAATTAAGGAAGGTAGAGCAAAAGATTGATAACCCTGGGAACAATAGTCTCTAGACACTTGTTAATCAGACCTTGGGAAACCCAATGGATAATTCTCCAGGGTGAAGTTGCTAAATTTGTTTGTAGACATAGGAATAAGAAGCCATTCACAACTCTTTATGAAGCAGCATAAAACCCCAGTAAGGATATGCTGTTGTCTGTGTATGACGTTAATCTGAAGAAGCCCCAAAAAAACAAACCTCATTCTTCCTTCTGGTACTTCTCATAATTAGACAGGGAAATTAGATATCACTTCTTAAGCAAATAAGTCGTGTGCAAGAGTCACATTAACCCTTCACCTAACTACAGATTAAATAATCGTTGTTTATTAATTGGGGTCTACTGTTAAGATGATACCTTTGATGACTCCTGCTGCATCACTAAGTTTGCAATACATGTAATCACTTTTGTTTCTTAATAAAAACCTTTAAATAAGCAATTAAACAAACAAACCCATGGCCCTGTGCTGACTTCACTTGCAGATGGTATGTAAATAGTGAAAAATGTAAATTAGCCATTCTTTAGAGACCTGACCAGTAATGGGATTGATGAAGAATGGGAATCAAAACAGCTGTGAGTTATAGGTAGATCTTTTGGGTTTTGTGCACGTTACCAAGTGTGGTGGGTTGACCACCAAAGCCACTGTCACTCCCTTCCTCACCCTGGACAGGGAAGAGAAATTACAATGAAAGGCTCATGGGTCAAGAGAAGGACAGGGAGAGATCACTTGGCAATTCCTGTCATGGGCAAAAACAGACTCAGGGAAAAAAATTAATTTAATTTAATACCAATCAAATCAGAGCGAGTTAATGAGAAATAAAACCAATTCTTATAAACACCTGTCACCCACCCCTCCCTTCCTAGGCTTACCTTTACTCCTGATTTTTTTCTACCTCCTTCCCCACCATTGACACCAAGGATATGGGGAATAGGGGCTGCAGTCAGTTCATCACACATTGTCTCTGCCCCTCCTTCTTCCTCAGGGGTGAACTCACATTCTTCCCTGCTTCACTGTGGGGTCCTTCCCACAGGAGATAGTCCTGCACAAACTTCTCCAATATGAGTCCTTTCCATGGGTGGCAGTTCTTCATGAGCTGCCCCCGTGTGTGTCCCTTCCACAAGGTGCAGTCATTCAGGAACAGACTGCTCCAGTGTTGGTCCCTTCCTTGGGTGCAGTCATTCAGGAACAGACTTCTCCAGCATGGGTCCCTTCCTTGGGTGCAGTCATTCAGGAACATGCTCCAGTGTGGGTCCCTTCCATGGGTGCAGTCATTCAGGAGCAGACTGCTCCAGTGTGGGCTCCAATCTCCACAGGATCACAGGTCCTGCCAGAAGCCTGCTCCAGCACGGGTTTTGCAGGGGGTCACGGCCTCCTTTGGGCATCCCCATGCTCCAGTGATGAGTCCTGCATGGGCAGTAGGTGGATATCTGCTGCAGCGTGGACTGCCATGGGCTGCAGTGACACAGCTGCCCCACCATGTGCTGCCCCACGGGCTGCAGGGGAATCTCTGCTCCAGTGCCTGGAAAACCTTCTCTCCTCCTTCTGCCCTGATTTGGTGTCTGAAGAGTTGTTTCTCTTGCATAGTCTCACTCCTTTCTTCAGCTCCTTAAGTATGTTATCCACTTCTTAAATGTGTTATCTTGGAGGCACTACCACTGTCACTGACGGGCTCAGCCTTGTCAAGCGACGGATCCACCTTGGAGCCCAGTGGCATTGGCTCTTTCAGACACAGGGGAAGCTTCCAGCATCTTCTCACAGAAGCCACCCCAGTAGCCCCCTGCTACCAAAACCTTGCCATGCAAACCGAGTACATTGTTTATTTTGGAGACATTGAGCACTAGTTCCTGCATGTCACTGATCACTTTGTGGCTGAACAGCAGTATCTGTCATGCTTTATTAAACGTGTTGAGAAATCAGCACTTTGTAGAGAAATAATTGATTGGGGTTTAATTCCATAATATAAATTGTAAATGTATTACAGACTTAACAACGTGCATTCCTTTAAATGTCTTGAAGATGAAAGCCAGAATTGTACCCTGTGTATTGATTGCTAACTTTTTGTAAGTAAAAATATCTGGAATATTCTTATCCTAAATGTGAGAAAAAGCTTGTCTTGCCCACATTAAAAAACTCAAAACATAAAGGTGGCCAATTTCTTAATTCTAAGCTGATTATACTCATCAGAGTTCAAAAAGTATTTTATAACTTTTTACTTTGTAACTGTGCCTTGTGCTGTGCTGATTAGTAAGTGAACATTTAAGTTATCAAACTGGCTTGCGTACTCATTTGCAGAAGAGAAGGGAAAACTGACATGTCTGTGCATTTTCACTTAAGCACAGAGCACTGCAGGATGCAGTAGGAGAAGTGATAGAAAACAGGTTGCAGCAGTTCTGCGAAAACTTGCTATGAGATGATATGTTGTGAGTACATGAGTTAGGCACTAGAAACATTTCATAGATTTTTCTGCTTTTAAAATGGAGGACTTCAGGTTTCATGTCTTCCCGTAACTCAGATTTGGTTTATAGCACCAAGGGAAATCAGATTATTGAGATTCCAGAAAAAAATAAAGTTAATCAAATGAAACAGCATGTTTTAAATGGTGTAAATGAGCCAGCTAAGAAATGTGATGACATCCAGTCTCACATGCTTCCATGTACCACATTGGCACTGTGCGAGGCTCAAGCACTTCATAACATTATTATTTCCCATTTACCTGCAGTGTTGCCCTGAGGTTCTTAGAACTTTTAAGTGCAGTAAGTTTTCTTTCTTCATCCCTTTCTTTTCTTGCCATCTCAAAGGTGATAAATCATACTGACCCTCCTTGTAGTAAAGAAAAATGGGCAAGTCTTTATGCAGCTTCTGTCAATGCCATCCTTTCAGACTGCTGGAAGAGGTCACTGGGATCAAATATAGACATCTCCCACTAGAGTGGACCATGTGACCTCGAACTCTTTCCCAGCACCTGCCAACCCATCAATAGTCAGTTTTAACTTGTAGCCAGCCTGAAGTTACTGCAAGCCTTACGTTGAAGGAGAGCTTTGTAAGTCAGCTAGAAAAGGCTTTAAATCCAATTATACTTCTATGGTTTGCAGTCGTACTCCTTTGAGTCTTGATGAAACTCGGTTCTGAGCATGTTTGGTGAGAGAGCTGCTGGATCTGACCATTTGGGGCTTGTCTAGTTTGGCTTCCTTGCCTGCCTATGCAGCAGAAACAAGGTTTTCCTACTGTATTTCAACTGTTTTGTAGTCTTGCACAAAGGGGGAGGAAAGGATATCCCCTAAATTCCTATGGTCATTTGTCTCATTGATTGATTTGCAACCTCGCTATTGGTTTTGTTAAAAGTGCTATTATTTAAAATTCCTGCTTTTTCTTATGCACATATTCATTTAGGACAGACAGCCACAAGACCCAGTTACTGCACTCATGAGCAGTGATGTACAGAAGAGGTGCAAGGAATGAACTTAGGTTTACAGCCTGGTTCGGTAATTCATTCATTTAAAGTGGTCTATTTATTGTCTTAATTTGCTTCCTTCAACTGTTTTCCAATCTCAGGTATCTTTCTTGTATTGTAATTTACTGACAGCAATGCCAATTTTTACATGTCTGTGTTTCAGCAAAAGAATTATTGTAAAGCACAATTGCATTGTGCAAACAGTAATACATACCTACAGCAGTCCATTTGCCTGAATACATTAGAGTCTGTTAAAAAAGGACTATTTTAAAATGTGACTTTCTCCTTATTTCCTACCTTTTGATTGTCATTATTTTCTCAGTTATAAAGTAATTTGTTGACACCAAATATTTTAATAATTCCTTTACAAGTCCTTGTGCTTATGCCTTTGAGATGCTGCTATAGTAATTAAACTGTCTTTTAGTTGAAATGCTTGCACGGCGTCCAGTTTTGTGCCTGGCAGCTGGTGATGCATTATAGAGACATTGAGCTAATCGATTAAAACCGCAGAGACATGGGAGTTGTCTGACAGCACTGTACTAGGATGAAATTAGTTGGAATTGCATGGTGAAATTAAGGGGAATGCAGGTTATTGCAGCTCTTCTGGGAGAATCCTGGGTGAGAGGGACACTGTGCACTCATCTCTGTGTAATTAGGACAGCCATGTTTTAACAGTATTTCTAAAGTATTAAAATGGACTGGGTAAATCAGCAGGGTTGTTTCCATTGAACTTGGCATCCATCCACTGTGACTAAAATAACATGAAATTTTTCGGCTGCTAGGAAATGTGAAATTGGACTAATTGTCTTCTAACTAGTCTGCTAATGTGTTAGCCTGTAGCAGGTCAGGGATACGAATAATGTATGCTTTCAGGTCTATCATTGGAGCTTAAGGCATGCTGCTGTACTTGCAGGTTGCATTACCAGAGTTTATGGTAAACTATTTATTGGAATAAAGACAATGCAAGTATGAACACAAATTTAATCACAGTCCATAAAGGCAGGCTGGACATGACAGTTTGTAAAACTGCCTAATGGGTATGCCTTTGAAATATTCCAAATGATACTCAAAGATGCAGTCCTAATTCTAGACACTCTATGTAGAGATGCTCCATTTCACTTGGAACTTGCTCTATACAAATGCTAAGGAACCAATAAAACTAATTTCCAGAAAAATCATTATTAGCTTTTATATCTAAATCAATCAAACTTCCACTCTGTTTCATATTACTCTGATAATTGTTTTAAGAAATGCTGTGCTAAAAGGAGTCTGCTTTCAGCTGTAATTGTATATCTCTTCATTTAAATTTGGCAATACTTTTTGGCTGTCAAACAGTTCAGCAGAGTGGGTAGCTGTAGAATGCCTGTTTTCATTACCAAACCCAACATTACTGCTGTACATTTCAGTCTAGAGCCAGATAACAAAAGACCCAAAAAAGTCCTTGCTCCTCCCTTCGAGCAAAGGTAACTTCTGTCTCTCCCTTCTTCTGCTACTGTTCTGCTTCCCCATAGGTGAGGAGTGCAGATGATGATGCCCTTCCTGGAATTTTGAAGCCAGGACTGCCTGGTGGATTCTAGCTGCTGCATTTCATGGGTGTTACTGCAAGGGAAGCTGATTATGCTGAAGTTAAACTTTCATCAAAGCAGAGCAATGTATTACCATAAAGGAAGAGTTGCCTCTGCCTTGGGAGAAGAGAGGTTATTTGGCAGTCAAACCAATACTGTACACAAAGACAGAAATAGTAGAATTCAGCAGAGGCTTAATTCAATGTGAATGTGTCTCCTCAATAAAATAAAACCCAAACAGCAGCATCCCTTAGCAAGTACATGGAAGTGCTTGTTGGGCAGGGCCCATGATGTGCCTCTGTCAACCTTTGAGCACTGGTTCCTAATGTGGCTGGTACTCAGTTAGAGGCCAAATGCTGTGGTGAGGATCTAGGCTAGACTAACTTCTGGAAAATGTCTCTCCTGTCAACTCTGAATCTGGGAATTAGTGGCCGTAGTTTTTGCCCTGTGCTTGTCTTATATTCAGCCCAAGTAGTCAGGTCAAATCATTGCGAACTCACAATTTTTCTCTTGTAATTACTTGTATACTGAACTGGTACCACAGATTGACAAAAGACAGTTGCTTTTTAGAAACTATATTCTTTTTTTTGTTTTTTGTTTGAAACAAATCTTTTCGAGTTTTTCTCATGGTGTCTTACCTTTAGGCTGCCATATTTAACATGTCTATTTCCCATTTTAATTCAAGCAGTCACGATGTTTTATTTTGGAAAGAGTTGCAGCCGTGCAATAAGATATTTCAATCTAACCAGTATGTGCTCTCAGTCCTACTGCATTAAATGTTTGCTTTTTGTTGTGGTTTTGGTCTGGGGGTTGCCAGGGTGGTTGCCAGCTATTCTTTCTTCACTTGAACACTCACCTGTAAACCTTGAGTGGTATATAAACTTTAAAAAAAAACCACCGTGGAGTAGCATTTCCAGTTGTTCTTAATAGGTCTGGTTGCACATCAATTCAAGAAATTATGTTTTACAGTGTTTTATACCGAAAGACTCTCCTAAAAGGTGTAAGAGGTAGAGAGAACTGTTTTTAAAAATGTGTTAGTAGAGACTAGTGACCATTTTTTACTTACAAAACACAGCTGTAATAATGGAGTCATAACTAGTAGCAGTAGACTTAATTTGGATTTTTATGTTTTCAGACTTTGGCAGATTTTGACTTTTTTTTTTTCATCATGAGATTCTAATTTTACTCGGCATGCTGGTTCTTGTGCATTTTTCAAATTTCAAAAGTATATTGTTTAAGGGATTCTTTATTATGTAGTCCTGTTGAAGAAACATTGAGAAATTTTCTTAAAAGATACTCCTAGAAGAACATGCTTAAATATTTCTGTGTGAGAAGCCAAGCAGGTAAAAGCAAACAAAGCAGCGGGATCTTTGGCTGATATCCTTATCTTTGATGTTGTCAAAAGCAGAAATCTGACTTCTATCAGCTGATTGTGCATATTTTCAGCTGAGTCATGATGGTGAAGACAAAAATTCTACATTTCAGTAAATCATCTGGAAATGGCAGGGAATGGGAAATGTTCCAGATTTTTTAGGCGGTGGTTTTCTGGTCATTATTTTAACTAGTTATTTCTTATTAACAAGTTCCTAATGCAAAACAATTTTTATATGCTTGGAAACATGGTAGTTTAACAGAAGCCAGCAGAGGCGTAATCAGAACCAGATTAAGTTTTAAACAAGGAGACCTGAAAAATATCCCTCAAACTATAGAAAAGCCTGAGTTGTACTCAAGCTTGTGAAAGGCTTAGCTGTAAATGTACCCAAATATGTGTGATAAGGTAATCAAATGCTGAAACAGTGATGTAGCATCTTTTTTTTCACCCCGCAGGCCCCCCCAAAAAAAAAAAAAAAACAAAAAAAACCACAAAACCACCAGCAAAAATCCTTTCTAGAACGTTTTAAAGAGTATTGCATGAAACCTCTGAACTGTTGAAGTCCTGATGAAGACGTGTTGTTATATCCAAGCTAGCTTTCAAAGGGAAACCTTCATGCACTTCCTCAGTGAAACAATTGTGTCATGCGTGGAAGGTGTGTTGTAAATACTTCAGTATAATCCAAATATTTGGAGTATTTTTTAAAAGAAATGAAGATGAGAAAGATTATTGCTGTTTCGTTGGACCAGTGTCCTCACTTTATTTCCCTTAGGTTATGTTTTAATGTGAGGTTTGAATGTTGCGTTTGCACATCTCCATTCTGACATGTTAATTTCCATTCATATTTTTTCTGATACTAAAACTGCTGTATGTAGCACATATCCCCTGGACTCTTCAGATCTCCATTTCCATATACTTCCCAACCCCATCAGCAAATGATTAGGGGCGTCTACAGCCAGCACCATTCCAGCTTTGGAATTAAATACTAGATTCAGCTTGTGTGCAAAACCAAGGTGTGTAGCCTTCTCTGAAGCTGCACTTTCAGTGGTCCCCATCCTCACAGCTAGGTAGTTGTTCTGGAGTTGGATTCTGTTACTGCTGAGCTTTCTGGGTTGCTTTTGAGTCAGGTGCTTAAACATGCAATCCCAGACGGTTGTGGTCTAATGCCAGAATACTTGGAGTCTTTTGCATGCTGTGTGCAGGTTGGATCTCACACCTGATGAAAGTAGCACCTGGAGGATACGCCAGGATGGGATGCTTTGCTTTTGCCTTTGTTTCATTCTTTTCTGTCTTTCCATTTCCAGTCTCCTTTGGTTTGTTTGTAAGCTGCAGGGCAGGCTGATTTCATGCAAATAAGCTGACATGCATGCTATGAGAATATGATAGATGTTCATTATGTTCCACACCATGGAACAACAGCTATCATAGTTTAACACTTTTGTTTTGTTTTGTTTTGTTTTTTTTAGTAGATTATGTTTGCTTTTATTGGTTATTTTCTGAATTTAACTCCAGGCATGTTCAATTGTTTTTAGTTACCTTCAAGTTCATGGAACTAACAGGTGATAGACACTGCGTTTCGAAATACATAAAAGTTGCTGAGGTTTTTTGAGTCAGGACACATTTCTGGTTGTATTTTCTCATCACTGCTGTCCATTTCCTCTCTTATCTTACATCCAAACAGAGCCAAAGTTGGAGCTGTATGTACTTCTTTCTAGGCAGAATTCACAGTGCAAAAGGAAATCCAAATTATATGTATATCTATCTCACCAGGGAAGAAAGCTTTTAAAGATAAGGACATGCATCCAAAAGGCTTTATAGCTGAGGGAATATCAGCTCCCAGTGGTCCACAGGCTTAGTCAACCAGGGCAGTTGTGTCCTCAAGAGTGTAGAAAGTGATTGAGTGTACGAGACTTCCCTCTGGAATCCATTCATGTTCCTGTGTATCATTAGAGCATGAATGTGAGGTACTCCAGCAGAAGCTAATTAGGACACTTAGTTGTGCTTTAGAATCAGTTTTCTTTCATCGTACATTTCTGTGCAATGACTTTTAAGCTTACCTTTTTACAGCCTTCTGACTATGGTTGTATGACTGAGACAAAAAATGAGACAAAGATATCAGCCAATGTCACTTTAGGATGATCATACCTCCATTGAGAAATGAAGTAAATACAGAAAGAACGTTGAAATGAAGGTACACTTTCTATTTCTGCCATGGCATCAGTAATACATTCTTTGATGACAGACAATATCTAAGCATGGATTACATTCTGAATTAAGGGGTGGAGGTAGGCCTGTAAATTTTGTTGCTAATTGTGCAAAATTAACACTGTAACAATAGAATGATGTTGCCTTAAAGGAAACTGCAACCAAGTACACACCTTTTTATTTAAAAGGTAGCCATATTAATAGGTCAAAATATTTGCTAATATGAGTAACACAGGTTAAAAGACAAGAATGGTGCAACAAAAACTCTGTGCTTGAAAAACTTTCTGTTGTCCTTTTATCATAAAAACATGATAGATTTTTAGAAAAAAGCAGTACTGGAACATTAATTAATCAGTTTGCAGGTGGTACGTTTTGAAGAAACATTTTTAGCCAAATAAAATTCACTGCTCCAAGTCCCAGGCATCAGTCTCACTTGGTTTAACAGTATTACCAAACATTGCTGTGGAAGAGTAAGACTTTGTGTTCTTTGTTTATTTTCTCATCATTTTTTTTTACCCTTGATGCAATTCCTGTAGGCCTGTAGATGGAGAAGCATTTATTTCAACACACTACATGAAATGATTTGCCCTTCCAGCATGCTTGAGCTCAAGATGTTATTAGAAAGGCCAAAAGGGTTTGTCTGTGTGGACCTAATTAATTAAAGTGGAAGTTGGAAAGGTTATGTAGTCATTTATTAGAAGATATATAAATATAAAACCAGACTCAATTAGGTGATATTTAATTTTTTCTTTTCTGCTGGCTGAAGAATTTAAGTTAAAGAAAATGAAATAGAAAAGGCAGATCTCACAAGATTAGCGTGATGTCTTTCTAACCAGATAACCGCCTTTTTTTGGGATGCTAACTACTAATAGTCTTTCTGGAGCTTAATTTATTATATCAGGAATTATTTATTCAGCCGAAAACATAGGTGTCAGCGTAAGAATTGCTAGTTTGTGGTGTGGGTAAGAAACAAACTCTGACATGGCAATGGAAGGGCGCTTCCTAACAGGAGAGAAAATTTTAAGGAGCTCTAAAGATCTGAAAAAAGTTGACCAGTGACTCAAAACTGTGAGAAAGAAGCAGTCAGGACTGAACAATTTTGACAACTAGAGCAACAGAAATGGAATGAAATTGCACAGCAAAAAATGCAAAATGGTGCATCTAGGGACTAATAGTACTAAATTCTCCTAAAGCAAGGAATTCCTGCAGGTAGGAGTGACTGAAATAGCGAAATTGATCTTAAAGTCTAAAAGGCACCACTGCATTTCTATGTGGAAAAGTCAAACATAGTCCTGAGGATGGAGTGCTGTTTCCAGTGGCAATTGTATGGTACTGGTAAAGCCATAGAAGGGAATGATTAATCTGCATTTACATTAAACACTGGATACCCATGGCTGATACCAGTAGTGCCCCCAGCAAAGAGCTACTGTGCTTCTTGCTCCACGATTCCTTCTCCCTCCAGCATGTGTTATCTCTGTTTCAGGGTATTGTATTGGCAAGCTCAGTAAGGGCATATGTGCCATTTATGCTCAGCACAGGAGGGAAATGAGACATGAAAGATTTTCCTGGGTATTACAGCATTCTGATGTGGAGGAACCACACTGTTCCCAAAGAGGAACTGTCACTGTTGGGCTGTGTATGGAGTCTCCTGTACAGAGGAAAGGGGAATTCAAAGTATGAAAGGTGCAGACAGAGTCTATGTGAATCATCAGGAAAATGGCTTGTGCATATGGGGATGGGGAGGATGGAAAATCTGGAAATTTGGATATATTTGGATGGAAATCAGATGTAATTAGCAAAAAGAAAGCTAGGAGGTGAGATGATTGCTCTCCCTGTACTGCTTAGGATGCCAGGGACCACAGAAAACACTTTAAATTGAAAGATCATGTAGTTTCAAGAAGAGTTTGGCCGCAAATACATTTAAACAGGAGATTTAATGGATGATATCCAACTAGTAAAGTAGTCAGGATCTGAAAGAGATACAGCACAAGGGGCAAAACATTAAGTCCTTTTCAGAGCGCAATCAGTATGCTTTTGAAAAGATATATGATGGTTTGTGCAACTAGATTACCAAACTCGGTGAACAAGAAGGTCCTTCCTACTCTTCATCCCTTGATTTCCAGGACATTTAACAAATGAAGTGAAAAAAACCTGTTGACCCACCTATGAGATTATTTCAAAAAATTCTGTGCACATAGGAATCCAGGTTCTCACTGCATTCCTTTCTGGATTCCTGTATTTCTGTGCAAGTGCAGAACAGTTTCTAACGGGGTCTTCTTGTGTCTAGTAGCATGCAGATGGGGAATACACAGCTTCTATGCCTAATTCACCAGACTTCCCAGCCTCCAGTTTTATAGTCTGAAAGAATCTCGACTTCTGTTTAGATAACAGATGAGGATTCTGTAGAAGAGAAGCATTATTATGATGTGGTAGCTCAGATGCAGCCACTGCATGTGCTGAGATTTTTATATTTAGTCCCTCAGCCATGGTAATACATATCTAAGAACAGCATGTCTGCAGGATGAAAGATCTCAGATCTTTCCAAACTTATGCTTGACAGTGTGCATTTTAAAAGTTTGTTGAACAAAAGTGTGGTTTAAGTGAAAGAAAAATATAACTTATCAATATTTTCATTTTAAATTACTCAATTTGATTATCATTAAAATGGTTATGTTAATGCTATGTGTGGTGTTAAAATGCACTACTTCCTCTGTTATATATTTCTTGTTACTTGTAGTCACCTATATATTTATACTAACGAAGGAGGCAACACACTGTTCGCTGCTCTTATAATCCTAAGGTATTTAACTTTCTGTGCAGGTACTAGCTGTCAATCAAGGCTAATCAAACTGGCACAGTTAACATAATACATCATAAAATTTCATAGTAATGTCAACCTGTAATTCTGTCAATCTGGTTAAAGGAAATGGGCTAAAAACAATATTGTCATTTTGTAATAACACAGGGAAACAGACCCTTAGAATAATATTTTTACTGTCTGCTATAAATATATTGTGTACAGATTTCAAGAGCAGCAGTGGTTTGTTTTCTTTAGAATTGAATTGGTCAGATATTCAGAGTTTTGAATCCTTATTTTTCACTTTTCTCACTATCAGACATTTTTAGTGTATCCTGAAAAGCAATAGAGTATTGAAGTTCTCCCTGTACTGTGACACTATAAATGTTCAGGAGGGAGAGAAGGGGAGTTTCTTCTGACCTTGTGTCACTGCAAGGGAATGTTTTATGATGGAACTGGCCAAGACTGGTTGGAGAGTAACATCTAGGAAAGAGGGTTCACAGCTTTGCTGTCAGCTACATTTATATTATTTGCATGCTAGCAGAGAGGAAGCTTCTAGCAACAAAACAAACCAAACCAGATAATGTCCTATTCCAGTTTCTGTACATGGGAACAGAAAAGTGCAGTCTGGTTATTTGCATGGCACAACACAGAAATGAAGGCAGAAATGTGGGGCTTCAAAATCTAGTGTTTTTCTGCATGGGAGATAATGATTTACAGACCTTTGCAATTTTTTTGGTAAGCATTCCAGCACTTACCCAACAAGGTTAAGTCTGTTGACAATAGCTTGCTTTTCAAAGTTGCCTTTGGCAAAATTCTTAC
Organism: Loriculus beryllinus; assembly: GCA_039877255.1. Classification (NCBI taxonomy): domain Eukaryota; kingdom Metazoa; phylum Chordata; class Aves; order Psittaciformes; family Psittacidae; genus Loriculus; species Loriculus beryllinus. Next base: position 14,973 of record JBCJKH010044634.1, read on the forward strand.
AAATAATTGAATACTACTGAGTTGTCAGCAAGGCATATCCATTTACTGTTATTAAAATGTATCAAAATGCACAAGTTACCCTAGTAAAATGAATGGGATGTCTCATGAAGTAAAATATTAATTGGGCCGAACAGGTGCGACAGAAGTCTATTGAGCATAGAATCATAGAAGAGTTAGGGTTAGAGAGGACCTTAAGATCA
>JBCJKH010044637.1:5581-21047 GCA_039877255.1 Loriculus beryllinus
ATACTTCCCTCCATTAGTGGTTTTAATATTCAGAGGAAAGTCTTGGGTACAAGCCAAACCATCCACTATATAAATCCTCCAAGGTATGTGGGCACTCACGTAGGGGTTTGGATCAGATACTCAAAACACACAAGAACTTAAATGCCTTAAGAGCCTCAGAGAGGTATTTGCAAGATCAGCTCCAGCCTGGGGAAGGGAGTCTTCCCCAGTTCCCTCTGGAGCACAGAGGCTGGCTTCATCAGGAGCAGCTTAGAGCAGCTCAATCTCAGCAGCTCCCTCCCTTGCCTTAAGTCTGTTAGAGGTTTCAGTAAGTGCAGGACTATCAAACCTAAGTAGCTTAGGGACAATTTTAGCTGCTTGTATCCTCCAAAAAATACAGATGAGTGCCTTAGAAGATTGCTAAATGTCTCTGACCGGGTTAGTGTCTCACTGCATTGATCCCAATGGTTTCAGTCCTCTCTGTGCACGCCCCAGACTTTCTTTTCAGTCTTTTTCAGAGCAGAACCCTTATAGTATGACCTGGGAAACTAAATACCTTGGACTGCAAGTCAGATACTAGGCTTCTTTTACTTGAAACAATTCAAGAGCTTAATTAAGTTATGAATTGGAGGTTTACATAACTAGTTTTGCACTTCTAGAACAAATGCCACTAATGACAAGTCTCTGTCTACTTACACAAACCAATGGTTTTAATACAGCTCCCTATCCAGAAAAGACAGCGTGTGATACTTCGACTTCAGCATGTAGAAAGCATTATCCAAAGACGGAATCCAGACAGATGGGAAATGCTTTTCATCCTGCCTGTGTTAAAAACAGATATTTGCTGTATTGCTTGGAGTCTTCATACTGGTATTTCTGCTAACATCTATTTTAACAGCTGTATGAGATCTGAATGCTAAAAAGTCAGTGCTCAAGCAGTGCTTCAACAACTAAACTGAGGGGACAAGACCTGAAATTCCAGATAATTTTTCCTTAAAACTAAGAGAAATAAAAGACAATTTAAAAATGATCACACTGATCTCCCTTCTTCCCTTCATCTATACATTGTACAAACCCACAGAGATCTTAAAGCCTAGCTCTGGGTTACGTCTTTCTCACTGCAAGTCAATGATAGCTGCCTGGCCCCACTTTGTCTGTCTCCCTTGAAACCTGGTGTACACCTGAACCCACTAACTCTAGCACTCCTTTTGAGCCAACACCATCACTGGTATGACCAAAGAATGGTGAGAAATTTGACATGTTGGAGATAGAGCAAGACCACAGTAGTTTTGGACCGGATTTTAGTATCTAGATGTATAATAATCTAGATGTATAATAATCCAGCATCTGGCAGGATTTTTACAAGCCTGTCAACATCAAACACCCATTGGCATTTCAGCATTCAGGGTGGTTTTAAATCCCAGAAGACTTCAATCTGCCTCTAGGCACTTAGGTCTTGCTGTGACGTTAGCCTGCTAACAGAAAGTAACAGAGCTTAGACATCACTCATTTTGGCTGCCTGGGTGTTGGCATAAATGCCTATGATGTTTTATGGACTTGCATATATGTGTGCATATATATATATATATATATACTTGTACACACACACGTGCACCCACAGGCTTGCAAACCATCAGGTAGCATTTTCAGTGGTCCCTAAGGGTACAGACACATAAGGGGAAGAAGGATTAGAGCAGATCACATGGTGGCAGCTACCCACCCACAAACAGGCTGTACTGACAGGCTGAGAGAGGAGATGGTGGCAGACTGCAGGAGAGCAGGCATTAGAAGCATGGGAAACTCAGCCCCATCCAGCTGCAGGGAAGCTCACCCATTTCAATGCAGGGCTGGCAGAAGCTGCATCACTGATCAGCCACTTTCTGAAGCCAGCGCATCTCTTGGCTTATCGAACAAATCCACAGCATGTGTGATTCAGATGCCTTTGAGCTCCTGAAGATGCAATGTGATGGGGAAAATCTCCCCAAATAGAAACTTTTGATTTCCAATGCTCTATATGAGAAACCTAATCATGACTGTGGGACTGTAAATTGCACTGAGTTTAGCTGCTACACGCTGAGTCGAAGTCTGTCCTCATAAATCTACAGCTTAGACAGCTTTCATCTCAAAGTTAGTTTTTCTTTCACAGTGAAAGCATTTTCCCAGCATTAGCAAATGGATCCCATCCCCTCAAATTGACAGTGCCTTCCTGTTTAGATGCCCTTATTGCAGATTAATTATTTAATCCAATCTGATTGTCATGCCCATTGACTGATTACTAGCAAAGGATGCTTTCATCTCTCTCTCTTTAGCTGGTATAATATTGCCTGAGAAACTGCAGTTTGCAGGTACTGGTAGATACAGGTATACGTAGCAACACATGATTTTGAAAGTGAACAGACTCCTCTCAGCTCGTTGAATGTCATTAACTATGATTACAACTGCCCACTGCTTGTGTGCTGCCCTGCTGTGTGACACACATTCATAGTGCAGTAAACACAGCAACAATACATGCCAGTTGCCAGTGATACATAATTTTCTGACCATTTTATGACCATTTACAGTCTGGTATTATTTTCTACTTTACCCTCCATATTTGCAAATGCCTACAGGGGAGTTGAGAATCAAGGCATTATCATAAGGACTGATGTCAATGAAAAGGAATCACAGTCATCTGCAAAGAAACCTGTTCACCCTAGGAAAGTGGGTGAACGGATTCTTTTAAGGCTGCCCCAAGGGAAAGAGCAATAGTTTGAAGCTTCACTGTTCCAATTCTTCTGTCATTCCCACAACTAGCAACTGCTGCGGTTGAAAACCATCATCTGGGAACTTTTCCTTTAGAAAATTAGATTGTGTCAAGAACAAGATTTGGCTAAGAAATGCTGGTTTAGTTTCTTGGTGGATTTGTTGTTTGTTGGTTTTTTGGTTGGTTGGTTGGGTTGGGTTGGCTTTTGGATGGGATAACATATCAAACCCAACAAGCAATCATGCTTCTGTGGGTTTCTAGGTTTTCAAGACATCTCATTCTACCTTCTTCTTTTGTAACAATAAGCATTTGAGTGAACAGTACTGATTTTCCCCGTCTTCTGAATCATCAGAGTTCAGTGAGACTGAAAAGACAGAGTAACAAAAGGAGAAAAAGAAAATGAAAAACCCAGACAAACAATCTCACTTTCAGAGTTGAGTCCCACAGCTGAAAAAAGCAAACATGTAAAAAGGAAAGAAGAGGTAAATAATAAAAAATCTTCAATATTATCCATATTGTCAGTCTCAGTGACAGAAAAAGGGCAATAATTCGTATAAAAATTTCCTCAAGAAAATAGTCCAATATAAATTAAAAAAAGAAAAGGAATAAAGTATTCTATTTTAAAACCTGAATATCAGAAACTTAATAAGCATGTAACATTTACTTAAATTCAGTTTCTCTATCAACTCTAACATTTAACTACAGAATTAAAACTTGTTCATACCAACCTCACAATCATATTGTTAAAGTATTCAGATTTGTAACACTCCAATAAAAGAAGGAATTATGGTTTCCTGTCTATTATCAGGGGGAGCACGATGACAATAACAGTTCTGTGTGAATTAGGACTGCAGAATATGCCTTTAAATTAGGCAAGGGATGTATCTTAACTTGGTTTTCTAAAGGACTGATTGTTCATATTCTTCTGCCTTAGAGAGCTATTTATGTCTAGAATTTCTTCAAACAATTTGGCGCATCAATACAATTCTATCGATAGCTATTTCTTCATAAACCAGGATAGATAAATGCATGCTCAAGCACCTCATTATTTGAATGGTATTTTGCAATTCTCGGTGAAGCAAATTCTATTTATTTCTCTGATTATAGCCTCCAGTTCTGATAGATATTGGCCAGATCAAATGTTATCACCTTGATTCTGGTATTGTCAATGACAAAAGGAAGTTAATGATGGAAATAGCTCTTATCTGTAATCATTTATGAAAACCATGCAATTCAACTATTGACTGTATGACTATATTGGCTAAATACAATAGCAGGATGTTGGAAAACAAGACTTCCTAAACTTCGAGTGTAAAACTCTGTCTCAGAGAACTGATGATCTCACTGCATTTATCTTGGGCATCTGGTCCCACCGAGGAAGCTAAAAGTTAAAGGGCTTTGTCTGGATAAAATTTGGTCAGATAAAGTTACCTCTGTAAAGAGGGATGTAATGGAGAAAGCAAAGAAGATGGAGAGCAAGGAAGACCTCACTGGAGGGATTGAGGAAGGCAGTTTTTCCTCTGCCTCTTCCCAGAGTGAAAGGTCTCAAATAAGCAGGGTCTAGGTGGAGACCTTCTGTTACCTTACAACCCAGTTTTCCTAAATGAAGGTTTGATGAGGTTTGCTTCAGTTTCGCTGGGAAACCTGTCTTGTCACCACTGGCACACACCATTTGCTTCTCCTGGGAAGGAGAAACATCTCCTGAGGAGGAGAAATGGGGTCAGCCCCCACTGGCGAGGCTGTGACTGGGGGAAGCCAGGTGCCTTAAGTGGGTCCCAGCCTGATACTGGGAGGACATAGGGAAGGGAAGAAACATGAGATCTTGGGGAACAGGAAGGAATAATAAATATAATTTAATTAATTTATTATTGTATTTAATTATACTTATTTAATCTATTTATTTAATTATTTATTGTTTTAATTAATTTAATTACTATAAAGATAATAAAAAAAAATACAGATGAGGGATCACCCTGCCCCGCAGCCACACAGCCACAATAGCAGCACTGCCTGAAACCGAGGGAGAGGATTTACTCCACTGTGTTCTCATCAAAACCAGAATCAAACCAAAACACAACAATCTCCCAGCCACCTCCTGTTAGCTGATTCAACAAATAACACACAGCTAAAATTCACTTGGCACTCAGCTAGAACTTGAACTAAATATGCACTGGGCATTCTAAGGTTGACAGGAGATATAAATGAGACACTCACAGCCCTGAGACACTGGCCGTAGCCTCTCGTGACCTGCAGCACTCTAAGACCATTGGTACTGGTGGCTTATCACAGGAGTTACTGTAGTCTTAAGGAGAGTGAACTGTTTCTCTTTGCCTTGAGGTTTGTATTCTGTTCATGCTTCATTTTTAACCAAGAAACAAAAACTTGCAGCTAGAAAAGCTTTTGTCTTGGATGAGATGCATTTGGCAATGCCAGAAATAACAATAAGACTTTAAAATTAACAATATTTTTCAGAGAGTGACTCAGATGACTGATAGCTTCATTTAGCAACCTCTGTTAGCAACTCCTGCTTATGAGAGGACATAATTTCCCTCTCGTTTTATTTCGGGGAAGTTTAGCAGGGCGAAGATACTCCCTTAGGATCACAAAGCAAACTTGGAAGCTAGAGATGCGGAAGGAGCATTTGTTAAAAAGTATATAATTGTAAGTGCCAGGTTTCCTATAAAAAGGAAGCCGAGAAGCATGCTAGGAATGTTCATTTTCAAAGCCTCAAGCTGTGACTGCGGAGCTGTGAATCTCATTCCGCTATTGTCAAAGCACCGCATTGGTAATTGGCAAGAATGGATGGCTAGCCACACAAGAAGTAGCAAAAGTTACAACATCAGCAGCAGGTAAATATACTTGCTGCTTCTACAAAGTGGGTAATCTGCTTTTATTCTTTTTCCTTTGAGAGCTACACAGTAGGTGATGAAGTATAAAGTTAGGGAGCTTGGGAGCTCTGGGTAAAGGTTGGACTTGCTGTTCTTAAAGGTCTTTCCCAACCCAGCTGATTCTGCTGTGCTATGAAAGTTCAGTCCCCAAGGACTTCAAGCTGGAATCCAAGCCTTCTGCTCCCACCCTCTTCCTGCCATGCAGCACACCATAGTGACAGCAGCACCCAACAAGCATTCATCCGTCTGTTACTCAACAAAGCCTTCAGGAGCCTCCAGGTGCCTGGATATATTAAATTACACAGTTCTATCTGCAATTGATGCTCCCCAGGTAAGAGCATCACCAACTGCGAGAGGGAATGTAGCAGGAAGTCCATAATGATACCATGTCGGGGGGGGGGGGTGTTGGAACTGGCTGATCTTAAGGTCCTTTCCAACCCAAACCATTCTATGATTCTATGTGGCATAATCCAATGTAAGATACATGATATGACACACAACATAACAGACAACAACTTGGCAAAACAGCAACTATTTGTGAGTAGGAATTTCACCTCAGCAGCAACCCAGATTGCAAAATATCTGGTATAAATTCCTGTAATGTGGGAAAGATGCTGTGAGCAAAAAGATTTTACCTTTCTTTTTGTAACAGCTGTGAATCATTTGACATTTAGGCAATAGTGGAATAAAAATAATAAATAATACTTTAGCCAGAGCCTGTTGGATCCTTTAATAGATGCAGCACTGGAGCTCCTCGTGTCTCTTGAGCATTTCTGAAATGTTATCCGAAAACACAGGTAAAAGAAGACCCCAGTGGTAGTTCTGAATGTCCTCTAATGATTCCCTATCGAGACAATTTGCTCAGACTCTTCACCTTCGCTATCATAAATCAAACCTTGATGTGATTTGTAAATCCCTTAGCTACCCACACAGAAAAGATACCTCGTTAGATTGTTTTCTGCTGATTTTATCCCTTCCAAGAAGTTTGGTAGAAATAAAAGCAAGTTTTTATAATTCTAGATAATTTGGAAGTGGGATTTTTTCAGTCGTTGAAATGGCTCAGTCTTGTCCTTTATTTTGGTGGAGTCTTTGAAGGAAAATCGTTTTGGCTTGGAGGAGGATAACGAAACCTTTTTGCAGTGTCTGAAAACTGTGAGAGTTGGGTGGAGATTTAAGATATACAAAAATGGTTCCATAAAGAGACAAAACACTCAAAGAGCTAAACAGGACCTGCTGAACAGGCCAAGGCACATGGATCTACCCCTAAAACAACACAGTCATAAAATACTCCTGCCCCAGATCCACAACCACTGCAGTCTGTTTTGAGTAGTCTCCTGATAACTGTGCATTTTAGAGGACCAGGTAAGGATGGGAAGGCCTTTTGAGGGTCAGTGAGCAGCAGAGGTTAGCTGACAGATAGAAAAGGCTGCGTCTCTTCTGCACTAATGTCTGGATGCCGCAGAACACTTATCTTTTTAAACAAGTAATATTGGTAATAACAGTAAGTTTTATTTAAAAGGTAATATTTATTAAATATTAAATATTTATTAAAATTTATATTTTATAAATTTATATATTATAAAATTTATACTAAATATTTAATATTTATTTTTTAAAAAGTAACAATTAGGAAGCCTGGCATTTGGAAAAATCAGGGGACACACATTGGAGGATTTCACTGAAGGACTTGAGTAATTCTTGCTATGCATTTGTCTGTGCTACCTAACTGCTGTATGGGACTCCGTTTTGGGAGCTGCATAGAGCAAGAAAAGGCAGAGGAGCTGATAAAGAGGCATGAGGCTGGCACACTGTATAGCAGCAATGAACCCTCGCTGCCAAGAGGTGCTCCCCCTGGACCAGCAGCTTCTTTCAGCACAGCCCCACAGCGATGCTTCAACTGTGCACATCATACAGTATGATCTGGCTGGGTTGGCTTGCCTCAGACACCCACCCTCATCAAAGCCTCTGGCAGAACTACCACACATCTTCCTCTCTGCCACCCAATACCAAAGTCCAAGGGGGCTGATACATTTCTTTAGCTCAGTTTCCACTTCCTTTCCCTTTAGCAAGGGTGCATTATTGTATGCTGTTAATAATGGCCATCTTTCTGTTCCTTCTCTTCCTATTTTTCTACCAGGACTTTGTCTTTTGTTTTGTTTTGGTTTTTCCCTTTAAGGCAAGAAGAAATAATCCTCTTGGAGTTGGTTTTATTTCACTTTCAGGAGAGTGAAGCATACTGCAAAGAACACATGCAGTTGGACTTGTGTGGCTGCAACTCCACTCCTGAGACAGACCATTTCTCCTGGGAACTGAAACACTTTTACCATGTGTTGGGTGATAAAAGTATGTTTCTTGTATAGAAATGCCACATATGACTGGTTTTTAAGCATAATTAGGAAGGAATACTGTAATATGGGCTCCAGAAAGTTGGACTCAGATGAGTGAGAATTAATGATTCCCAAGGAAAGTACTGAGATGAGATTAGGCTTCTACATTATGCTCTATGTAGACATCTCTACAAGCAGGCAGCTTGTATTTGCTTTGGGAAGCTTGGCATGTTCCATTTGATTGCAACTGCCTTGATAGAAATACAAATGAATGATGCATAAACATCAAAGAAATCTGTGTTGAATGAAAGCAAGACTGCATGTGCACAGAGACAGAAAAGAAAGGAGGAAGAAAAGGCACAAGGACTTGAGGTGAACCCTGAGACAGATCACTCACTCACCAGGAGCCATCTTCACTCCCTAAATTCCTATGCCAATTGCTCCTAACCTAATGGCATAAAAGAAATGCTTCCTGTCTGGCAGGACAGTGGATGCACATGCTGCTTGACAAACAGATGCCTGGTGCTCCTATACATACTCCATGGAACAACCACATTCTCTCACAGCTCAGACACAGGACTCAGACTTTCATTGCTCTTTCTTTCTTCCTTTCTTTTTCACCTTTGGATCAGCCTTTGAAAGTGTGAAAAGCTTCATTTCCACTGCCTCTAATTGCAATGAAAATCCAAGAACATTGGACCCTTGGGCCCAATCCTGCAAGTGGCTTTTAGAGAGCTGCCCACCTTATCTGCAGATAGCTTTGCTTACAACCAGGATAACAGCATTACCAGAATGGGGAGCTGGGCTCTGAGAGGGTGAGTGCATCCAGGAAATTGCTTGTGCCAGGAACCTGGCATTTATAATGCTTGACCTTCCTCAGCACAGCGTCTTGTGTGAAATGATGAGGCTGCTGAAGGCTGTTAAATCTGTCTTCAAGGAATAGCACTAACATCAGTCCTTCCAGCTCTGCGATAACCAGATGTGAAAGCCTCGGTAGCTTAACAGCTTGCTCCTGAGTCAGCCTGAGCTCCTGTGCTCCAGTCCTGCAAGGACAAAACCCAGTCTTTCTCTGGTTTTCTTTTCCTGTCCATCACAGAGGCTCCTGGGGAGGCTTCCAAAACACAGCAGCAGGAGCCACAACAGTGCAACTTCTGGACTTGCCTTTCTAGAAATGCCTCTCCCTGCTGCCCGCACTCCTGCTCTGGAAGCAGATGAATTCCAGTCCTTTGCAATGTGTCTGTGAGATCTGGGCACAAACCCCAGGGCACGGCTATGCATTAAGCAGCACCATTTTCACCTCTCTCTAGCTCTCAGTGGTGCAGCAGCTTCTTCCTTCTTGGTTACTTGAAGTGAAAGGAAAAACTCCTTAGTTATTTCTCTTGGCATTTAGGTTTTAAAGATCTATTGCTACATATGCTCCGTTCTTCTGTTTTCTTCCCTTTCTCCCAATTATTTTGAATTGCTATGGCCACATTCACTCAATACTGCTGGTATTTTGGGATTTCAGACTTTAAAATGTAAGTCTCAGATACCAGCATGAGCTTCAGACAATGAAATCGTTAGCTTCAAAGAAAGAGCTCAAGCTGTCCATCAGCACTAACATTTGCTCCAGGACAGAGCGCATCCGGCTAGGTATACAGAAAAGAAAACGGGGTTTTTTTTGGAATGCAGGGAATTACCACAATGACACTTATTAAAAAGTTAAGAAAAGGAATAACTAAAATGTACTTGTTAGAGAATTCTGAGTGCAGTGATGGGGGATTCTGTGTGCAGCAATGGGCCAGTGAAAGATGTCCGGTGTGCTGATCAAGAGCACTGCAATGTGGTCAGGGTGTGAGTATCCCAGCTCAGCATGTATTTGTCCAAGAAAGCATTTAGTCTGGAGATACTGTTTCTGAACGACTGGTTGGTGTTATAATTGCTTTAAGCATCTAATTACTTTATAGCTTATGTGAAATTACTTCTTCAGAGGAAACTACTGGGTTTTTTTGCATCTATACCACGGTGTAATTTAAGAACAAGTAAAACAGAGCTCCTAACAGAAATGTAACACAATTACTCCTTATTTTGTTAAATACCTTCTCATGAATTGTGTGTTAACCACAATGAACACTCAGCTCTCGCATTCTTCGTGGGACTGGAGCATTTAGGGATAGTTCAGCTTTTTAAAACAGAGTTGAGGTGAAACCTCTTCTCCCTATTGCACTTTAAGGTCCTTATCCACATCAGTATTCAAACCTATCTTTGAATATCGAAGCAATGTCATTGTCTCCATTGGCAGCGCTGTCTAGACTGGATTCTTCTTGCTACCTACAACCATACACTGCTATTCTACACCAAAATACACAATTTAGATATATTATATTATATTATATTATATTATATTATGATATATTATATTATGTTATATAATGATATATTGTATTATATAATATTGGAAAATGCTTGATTTTTATGTAACTAAAATATACAATAAAAATACTCCTGGGTGCTCTCTGGACCTCTACACAAGGCTGCTATGGCACATGAGAGCATCTCTATCTGTGTTGCTGCAGTGAAGAACTATAGGAGTAATGCTTGACTTTCTAGTCTAAGGGTAGAGACAAGTGCAATTACCTCATCCTCCTTCATTTCGCCCACTGTTGCAATTCTGCTTAAGGAGAAACAAGGAGGGCTGACATACCTGTTGCTCAGCACTGACAGATGTCTCTGCTGTTATTACAAGCATAATCATAATTCAGTTGGTTGCGGTATGTTACTGTGTCTTACACTGGATCTAATGAAGCTCCAGATACATTGGAAAAAAAGAAGGAAAAAATATGAAGTCTGTTCTGCAGGTTGGTTTATGTCAATGAATATCCAGGTGTTTTGGATATGTGTGAGCAGCCTTCATTCATGTGTGTATAAATGGCAGAAGCAGAGGAAGTTCTGAGTGCAAAGCACTCTGAGCTGAATAAAAAGGCACCTGGTGACTGGGCTGTATGGGCAGTGTCTTCAAGCCTCTTGTTATTAGCCCTGTGCTCCCTGTGACCTTCCCTGGCTCTTTCCTGAGCACAGATGAGACTACAAAGGGAGGTCAGAGGCTTCCACATCACTCTCAACCTCTGCTTGCTCTCCTGTTTTCAGCTGCAGAGTGAGTCAATTTGGGAGGGATGTTAGAAAGCAACCATTAAGGAAAAATTAAGTAGGTTACACGGTTGTGTAGGGTATAATGATCTGGATGAATGTAGTAAGGTCTCTTGGCAGCTGAGATGGTGAAGCTGCTGTAAAGGTTTGCCTGCTGCAGATTTAAAGCAGCAGTAACAAAGCCTCTTGTAAGGGGGAGCAGAGGATGCTTTGAGGAACATGCTGAAGGGATAGAGCCCCCTTTAAAACACATTTTCCCAACATATGGTCACATGCTGCGCCACAACCCCACTATTCCGGGCACAAATGTGCAGGATAGAAAGCTGTGCTTTACAGTCACACACACAGAGAAGAGAAGGATCAGGGAGACCGTGTAACAGTCTCCCAATACCTAAAGGGGCCAACAATCAATCTGGAGAGGGACTTTTTCCAAGGACAAGTAGTGACAAGAGAAGGGGGAATGGCTTTAAACTGACAGAAGGGAGATTTAGTTTAGACATAAGGAAGAAGTGAGGGTGCCTGTGAGGGTACTGAGGCACTGGCACAGGGTACCCAGAGAAGCTGTGTCTGCTCCATCCCCGGAAGAGTTCAAGGCCAAGCTGGATGGGGCTTGGAGCAATTTAGACTCTTCTGCATAGAGCTTGAAAGCAACATAGTGGAAGCACTGAAACACATAATCAAACAACTCTGTAGAGTTCTCATTTTTAGAATAAAAAAAGGTTTATGCATTACTAACCAAAGTAGGTGAAACTGTTGCTACAGTCCTGCCCTTCCCTTTTTTCTCCTGTATTCATTATCTTACATCTTTATTTGTCTTCTATTTAATTAAGCCCATGACCACTTTTTCTTGTTAAAATGGGAATAAAATAGTGTCATGGCTTAAACCCAAACAGTAACTTAAAACCACGCAGGATTTCACTCACTTTCCTCCTTCTTCCTCACCACTCCTAGAGGAATGGGGAAGAGAATGGAAAGAATGTGACTCCCATGGGTTGAGATAAGAACAGTCCAGTAACTAAGGTATAACACAAACCACTGCTGCTACCACCAATAATAATAATAAGGGAAATAACAAAGGAAGAGAACACAACCGCTCACCACCCACCGACTGATACCCAGCCTGACCTGAGCAGTGATTTGGGCCTTCCAGGTAACTGCCCCCAGCTTCTACATTGGGCAAGACGTGCTGTGGTATGCAATACCTCTTTGGCTAGTTTGGGTCCGGGGTCCTGTCTCTGCTTCTTCCTGGCTTCCCATGCCCCTCCTCACTGGCAGAGCATGAGACTGAAAAGTCCTTGATCAGGGTAAACATAACTAAGCAACAACTAAAACCATCGGTGTTATCAGCGCTGTTCTCAGACTAAAGTTGAGAACACAGCACTGAGCCAGCTACTAAGAAGGAGAAAAAGGACTGCTACAGGACAGAGTAATCTCCAATGAACTTAGGAGGTGCTTAAAAAGGACTGTGGAGCAAGAAGTGTGACTGGGATTTTGAACAAAGCATAGACATCTAAGCTGTCACAGTACTTCAACTGATTTCCACTGAGAAATGGTCACCTTCCCATAGTCCTTCTTGCACCATTCAAGGCAATGTATGGTAAGGGTAATTGCTAAATTCATCTCAAGCTTGTAAAGCTTAACTATGTGTCTTGGTACTAGCACTCCCTAGAAGTCTGTATGGTGGCTTTAAACTGACTATGAAAGGAAAAGTCACTTAAGGCAAACTGAGTAAGGAGCAGCAGAATAAAATGTGCATATATATGGCTTAGCTGCATTTGTTACCATGAGCATCTCTTGTTGCTATGGAGAGACAGGTTTTATATATGTGCCAGCAATACTGAGCAATTCTGTGCCAAGATACCAACTGTTGCAAAGATTTCAAAGATGAAGGGCAGAAGTTTCTCTCCTGAATGGGGGATATTGAGGGACAGAGGACATTCATCTCCATTTGTCTGTTTAAGGTTTGCTCAGTCAGTTGAAATCACCAGATCTTCGGCACACCAAACATCATTAACTCCACCTGGAGTAATTATAATGAAGTCAACACAGCACAGAATTCTCATGTTTATGACATAAGGTATCTATTGTGGTACTAATCTTTTTAAATTTGATAATATATTCCAGCAGATGCTGGGTATTAGAGCTCTTGTTTTCTGTCTCTTGGCATTGTCTAGCGAAACAAAAAAAGGCAAAAGGCAACAGGGAAGACTGCCAGGAAAAGAAAATATAAAAGCAGTAAAATACTACTGATGAAAAGGTAACAGTGCATTGTGACAGTGGGTACAGAGTATTCAGAAGCCACTGATCGCATCCTCTGATCTCATGAGATTTTATGTGGGGCTCCTTGAAATGTGTTTTTCAGCTTTAAGGTTCCTATTTTCAAGCTTCCTTCACACCTTTAGAACAGAAGAGGTCACTTCTGAAAACAGGAAACTTCTTCAAAGTGAAGCCATGATGCAGAACTTCAACCAGAAAAGTTTTCTGTCTGGCCTGAAACACGCAGATTGATTCTCATCCACATTTTCCTTTATCACCTCTGATCTGGGATCAGGTAGAAAAATGCCTTTAACAACCAGCACAAGAAATGCCATTCAGCATTTCAGCAAGCAGCACAGGCGGTCTAATCTCCTGCCAGAGTCCTGCTCCAGCAAAACCAGCAGGCTCACAACCTTCTGTATTCCAACACTGCATCTTGTGATCCTGTCTGCTACCAGCCCAAGCCATATCTTGCTAAATTCATCCTTGTGCTGGCCAAGTGAGCATGCCTAAGGCCACTTACAAGGCAGAAGACCCCATCAAGAGTGTGACACTATTGCATTACACTCTTTAATGCAATCTGCGTTGAAGTTACGTGCATCCAACCCACTGAACCTCCACCAAGCCCTTTGGAAGGCTGGGTGGCTGGGGTGAAGCAGCTGCTGACACAGCAGGGCACTTCTGTATCTATGGCAGTTACTTGCTTATCAAAGCTAAAATTATTTTTTTTTTCCCTATATTTTTGCCAACAACTTAATCTCACTCCTCTGCTCATTTACTCCATAGCAAACACCCCTCCAAGGGAAGAACTGGCATCACTAGAAGAAAGCAGGCAGCAACTGACAGCAAAGGACCCTGTGCTCACCCTGTTTTCCAGGAAAGATAGCAACCACCATTTTGATTAATACAAAGGCTCATCCAAGACACCTGAAGATTTGGAGCAAAGACAGGAATAAAAATAGATGTATGCTATCGATAGCTGTCAGATTAAAGAGGTGTACTTTCCTTATCAGCTTATCCGGCTGACTCCTGTGTTAAATATACCTGCGGTTTTCTGACATGTGTGAGCTGTCATCTCAGGTATGTATTTCAGCAGAATTACTAGTTCAATATTCAGAGCTGCTTTACTGTAGTGTGCACCTGAATGCATACTTGAATAGGTAAACTTCCAATAAAAGGGATCTTCACTGTAAGAAGCTGAATGACAGCAAACAGAAAACAAGAAGCAAACCTAACAGAGCCATCCCCACCTCCTTCCCTTGGAAAGATGATTAACAGGATGCTGTTTGCTCCTATCCGTGCTTGCCTCCCTCCTCAGCACCCACAGCAAGAAGAGACACTGAACCCCTCCAAGCAGACCACAAAGCAAACCAGCACCACAAACCATGCAGAAGGAAGAGGAAACGCGCTGGAAACCGGATCAAACCCTGCTGGGGTGGGCTCAGGCTCCTGCCAAGGCTGAAGGCTGATGGGGATGCTGCTGCTTCCCCTCCTCCCTCCCTGCAGCCACGCTTCCGGCACATGGCTCCGCTTCTCCATGCTTAGAACAGCCCGGCTGCAGCATCAGAGCCCAGCGTCCGTCCCGGCGCTGCTGCCTGCCCCTCCGGGAGCAGCGGGATCAGGCCAGTACAGCCAAAGGGATCGCAGGTACTCGGAAGCACAGGGAGCATGCAGGATCCCACGCGCTGCGTATGCGGAAATGGCTTTTCCGGCTGCCTGACCTTCAGGGAGCGGGAGCAGGGAGCTGGGGCGGGAAGGAAGCTGCTGGAGACCACCCGTCCTCACTGGTTTGGGTTGAAAGCAGCCCTGTTTAACATGGGGGGCTGTGGAGGTTCATGGTCCTGAGCCTTTGACCTCCATCCCAGGCTGCTGCGAGCAGGGAGACACTCACCTTGACCAGGTAGATGGGAGTCTCTATTTCCCTGTGTCACTCACAGGAGGAACACAGCACCCATAGATTGCTACCTCAGCACTCTCCCCCCTGGGTGCTGTTGTATGGGGAGGAAAGCAGCAGCTCTTACCTTGTGTCCTGCAGTCACACCTTGGGAGCTGGCTCTTGCGCAGAGAGGAGGCAGCGAGTGAGGCTGAAGATGTATAATATAATGCCAGGAGAGCAGAAAGCCCTTTATGAAACAGAGGTAACTGGT
>JBCJKH010044638.1:0-16303 GCA_039877255.1 Loriculus beryllinus
GTCGGAAAGGAACTTAAGATCATCTCTGTCGGAGGCATTCTCTTCCCTCTGCATATACCCTGTCTGCTAATTGGTTTCCTTCCAGGGATTCTTGGTGCATGTTGCTTTCCCTTCCAATCTTTAGATACCTGTGGAAGAAAATTAATAACTTTTCCTCTCTCTTACCAAGTGCTGACAGCTAAATGCTGCTGTAACAGCCTCTTTTCTGAGGCATTAAAGGTGACTGCAAAAGGTAAAGGAATTAGGAAATGCCAGGTTCTATCTGTCTCCCAGATCAAGTGGAGCATATTTC
Source organism: Loriculus beryllinus (assembly GCA_039877255.1). NCBI lineage: Eukaryota > Metazoa > Chordata > Aves > Psittaciformes > Psittacidae > Loriculus > Loriculus beryllinus. Next base: position 293 of record JBCJKH010044638.1, read on the forward strand.
TTGCATATGCTATTGCATATTTCAAGACTGGGATGATAATTGTTGCTGGTTTGACTTGGTGGCATATTGAGATGGAAGATTTGGCTGAGTCTGTAAACTTTAATGCTTCAGTGGGACACAGTGTTCCTAATGCAAACTCAAAACTGAGGTCACATTGTGAAGTGCCATAGAACAGTCCTGGCTTCTTGTAAGTGGGTAGGACAGTTGATGTTGCTGGAGTTCCTCCAGTTTGCCAACAAAACTTAATCTACCCTCAAATCTTGTCTTTCAAGTTAGATATAGTCACTTGTCAGTGGATGCTTTTCTTTAAAATTGCTTCTGTAGTGCCTGATGGAAGAAGATGATTTCTCCCTTAGATTTTGAAGAGATTGAATAAATTTGTTTTATGTTAACCCGTGCTGATACTTTCTCTCTGTGAAATACTTTTTCTCCCAACTGAGACTAAAATGATGATTTTCCCAGTCTCATTTAACTTAAAAATGTTCTGAATTCCAGGGGCTGAAAGTGTGCAGCATTGCCAGAGGAGACCGAAGTACTTGTAGCATTTGTTGCAGAGAAAATATTCCAGAGCAATGGAGAGTCATTTTGTGTAACTTCTTTTTATAGAGTAAGATAAAACTTGTAGAAATCCTCAAGAGAATTTAAACACTGATACCTATCCACCCATCTATACAGCTAAAGCTGCAGTGATGTCAAAGTGATTGTCAGAGCCTGGTTTCTTCCCTCAGATTCCTCAAAGGTTTGTTCTGATGTTTGAGTCTGTTTTAATCTCCCTGTCTTGTTATCAGAATCCTGCTACCACTTATGCTCTCTTTGTGCTTGGGTTGTAATACCTGCTTCCACTCCAGATACCTAAAGTAAATCTGCTGCTACTTTTGTTCAAGTAGTCTCCTGAATTGGGTTTTTTTTTTGGAGATGAATATAATCTGATATACTCTCAGTATTTATTTGTGTTAATGTGGCGTCAGGCTAGTGATCCAAAGGTCCACTGTGCTTAAGCATTTCATGTCAAATAGCCTCTGTCTCACAAAGCAAACAGTAATGAAGTGTCTAACCATGAGGTTGTGAGGATGCTGCTGCCCCATGGTTCTGTTTCACTGCTTGCAGTACTAGGTAATAGCCCTGACAGGGGCTGCAAGGTCACTGTTGTACTGTATAATGAGAGTAAGGGCATCAGCTGCTTATGCTGGGTATGTCTGTTATTTGCCTTGTTGAGTGAAACTTGTAGTGGTACCTGGAATGTGGCTGCTGCTCTAGGTGTTGCAGCCAGCCCCAGCTAGGGCACAGGAGACTACAGGCAGCCTCTTGCCTTATCTGCAGCTGATGTGAGTTTGCATGGCCCCATGGATGTTGAGGGGGTTTGGTGCACACCAGAGTCCATGTGGCCCATGGTCTCAGTGAAGCCTTTTCTACAGAAGGAAATGGGGTTTGGTTGGTTGGTTTTTTTTTCCCTCTGATGGGTATTGAAAATGCAGCTTGTGGTCCCTTCAGTTCTGGAAAGCTGGTCTTGGAAAGAGGCTAAGCTTCCTTAAAATGGCTAATCAAAAATGAATTTAAGCTTGTCTGTGTGAGAAACCAGCCAGCCTAACTGTAATAGGATTGTTCCAGCTTGTTTTAATTGTGCTGATCTAACTTGTGTGAATGCTTTAATGCAGGGTAACATTTGAGAGCAGACTTCTCTCTGAAACCTGCAGTCACATCAACCCGTTGTGACTGTTTGACCCTTCTTTAATGCCGGTAGCTTTGAGACCTACCAGCAGTTGTGAGTGATCCAGGTAGCAAAGAACATTTCTGATGTTCATTCTTACTAGTCCTTGCTGCTTGTGCTGTGGATCTGAATGTCTTTGCACTGTGGATGACCCACATTGGGGGTAATGATAATAATCTTTTGTAAATATTTTAAGTTAGGAGTTACTCATGCATACAGTATTTATTTTTATTTATTAATTTTACTCAGTGTTAAGAGCAGAAAAGTCAAACACCAAGAAGTTCAGAGGAAACCCTGCTTGAAGACTGCTTAAATAAATAGCATGCAATTGTGTAGTGAGTTTATTTATTTTTTTCTTCCTAGGACCTTCATTCAGGATGTTTTCTTTTAGCAAAGAATGAAAAGATTATTTTTTTAAAACATCCCTAATATAACCTCCAAAGAATATGTTAAGCTGCAGCATTGAAAGTATTTTGTGCGGAAGTAGCAGGACATATCTTTGATGGGTTGTTGGTACTGTGTTTTGCCTTTCTGTTGTGGCCTTCAGGAATTACCATTGCTTTCCCTTCCTTGGCTGTGGGAATCCCCTTTAGAAATGATTTAGATGCTGGAGGAATTGGGCTGTGCTTTGTGTCAAATCTTTGGCTAGAGAGAAGGCTGTCCTTCTACCTATTGAATTCCTGTCCTATGAGCAAAGAGATCAGTACTAACCCCTACGTCTTAAAGGAAGTAGGGCCCGTGTGAGCATCTCACTGATGGGAAAAGCTTTCAGCTTCTTCCATGGGGAGCAGCCTGGCTCTGTGGCCAGGAATGCTGCCAAGAGAGCTTAAAGAGGGCCTCTATTGGTATTTTCCCCTATGGGGTTCAGATCAAACTTTTGGTGTAACAGTGTCAGAAATTGGGGAGAAAAAGAGAAAATAAGACGAAACCTCCCAAACGTTATCTCTGAACATTTCACTGCAAAAGTAATTGACTTTAAAGATTTGTTTTAAGCCTTGGCTACTGAGCCTCTTTCAAATCAGTTGTGTTGCTGAAACTGTTTTACAATATCTATAGAATTTTGCCACTGAATTTACTGTGCGTGAAAGGGAATCCCTTTCTTTTTCCACTGTGAATGAATTGCTATTAGGTCAGTTCTCCTTTTTATGGAAGGTTTGCTTCAGAAGATTAAAAGTATAAATTCTCTATCTGATATTTGACTTGAATGGGTACACTGCTAAAAAATTAATGGAATAGAATGGAATAGCCTGGATGATGATTTCTCTTCTGATGTGAAGAAGTTTTATGTTCTTCTTTTCTTTCTAATTGCCTGGTGAGCTTTCTTTTTAATTATCCATGTATCTATCTCATTTTTTTTTTTCCTTTGCATCCAGTTCCCTCAGATCCTGGTGCTTGTAGTGGGGTTAGCAACTTTACTCTGCCAGCACTGGCACTGCTTTTAAGAGATCCAACTGTGCCAGCTGCTGACGTGTTTAATACGGTTCTGTACATTTGATGTCTGTGCTGATAACCTTGGGCAGTTTGGGATGCTTCAGCTATACAGAAATGGAGCTGAAATAAAAAGTTTTCATACTTGAAGACAATTTTCTGCACTGGAGGTAGAAGATTTCTAGTCTTTTTTTTCCCTGTGGTGTTGGTGTGACCTTTGGTTGCCCACTGCCACACCACAAGCAACTATGTTGGCTTTGCTGCCTGTTACCGTGGGAATGGGTAGCAGACCCACACTGGGCATCTGAAAGACATCCAAGGCAGCCCTGGGTAAGGAGTGATAGATGGCATTGCTGCTGCCATCAGCCATCCCCCTGAAGATCCCGTGAAGGATGGCAGGCAGCACTCCCATGAGGAGCAGTGTGGCCCCTCATGAGTGCTCCTGGAGAGACGTGATACTTGGCCTAGGAAAGGCAGAAGGGGCAGCATCTCTGACTTTATGGGGTTACCCATATCTTTCTGTTCACGTGCACATGTAGATTTTTTTTCCAGGGAATAATGAGGACAGGCAGAGGCAGATTTTACTCTGGAACAGTTTTTCTATCACTTTGCAACAGCTTTATTTCCCGTGGGCAAAGCCAAACGGTAAATACCTTTTAGAGTGCAAAGAAACATGAATTACTGTAGCATAATCTTATCTATGGCTTGGCTTGGCTCTTGCCATTTTGAAAGCCTAGGTACAGTGTTTTCCATAGCTTGGATTTGTTTGTGTGTGAAGTCAGCTTTATAATTAAAACAAACATGTTCTCCAGCAAAATGTAATCCCTTAAATAAGTACTGTCTATATGTGGGTAAAAATAAGTAGTGTCTTTGCTGATGTTGTTTTTTTCCTTTGAAGCTTTTTTTTAATATACCTAACTGGCAATTTCCAATATTATTCTTTGTGGTCATTGTCAGCTCTGGTTTGGAAAGGCTCATTAGGAAGTAAAGCGCTTGACCCCCAGCTGTAGAATGGTATTTATGATGTGTTATGTGATGGTGAGAGTGGTTTGCAGAAGCTGTTTTTTGCTGCTTTGGGTCCTGTTGCTAACAAAAGCGGTACTGGTGAGGAAATTGCTTTTTTCCTGTCTGCTCTGCTTGAGCAGTTTGCGTATGCGGTGCTTGGAAATGGGGGACTGTCTCAGGTTTTGGCTTTCTGAGTTGTAAGGCAGGTGGCTCTGCTGCAGCCCCCTTCCTTCTAGAGGACATGACCCAAAGCTTTGGGCAGCAATTAGGATGGCAGCGCTGTTGCAGCATTCAGACTGAACAGGCAGCTCAGTGGGTTTCAGCAAATGGGTGCCCACGTGGTTGGGATTATCTGGTATTAAATGAAACAACAAGCATGCAGACAAAATTCGGGTGTTCTGTGTGTCATTTACTACTTGCACATCTCAAAAGCTTACACGGTCCCGTGGCAGGTCAAAGGACTGCCTGGCACGTCTGTGTGTGACTGTGTGTGTAAGTAGTCCCATTAGGTTGTTAGGTTTGCTCGCTGGGAATGGGAGGTGAGAATGTGTTTTGCAGGAGTGGGGTCTGATTTAAATCAGGCTTCACTAAACAGTTTTGTAAAAAAAGAGCTGTGTTGGCAAGGGTGTGTGGAAACATCTTTATTCCCGGCTGCCTCCTGGAGTACCTGGGCAGGCATATAGCCTACCAGGCTGGCTGGTTTGGTGTCCTTGGCTGAAGAAGAGACTAAGGAAGGAGCTAAGGCAGTCCTTGCAGGAGGACTGCTTGGGAAGCATGCCCTGGCCCTGCTGCTGTGGGGATCTGCCTGTGTGGCTCGGGACAGGGGCAGCACTTGACTATGGTGGCTGTCTGGAGACAGGGACTGGGGTCTGTGTGCAGTGTGTGCACTTGGGACATGGCTGCAACTCTGGGGCCTTCAAGAGGAGGGGCATCTACAAATAATAATAGAGCTGCCTTTGGAGGTGCATTTTGATTTCCTCAGTGTTGCAATGACGTTTATATGCAGTATGCCATTTGGGGTAAACCTCTGTTGTTCACTTTTCACACTCATCTCCTTATTTTATAGCATCTTCATGCTGGCATCAATTTGAGCCGCATCTTCTATAAAATAACATAGTTCATTTCAGCTGAAAACCAAAAACTTCATTCGGCTTCACTGTGGTCACCAAGCTTGCTGGAACTGCTTCATACTGGAGATGCAGAGATGAGCTTCTTTGTGTATGGCACTGAAATGCCAACTACAGTCCTGCTGGAGATTTGGGCATCTGCTTAACTCAATGCACATGGTGCGTAAATACAGACCATGCATCAATGTGTAAAGCCAAGCACATGCCTTGGCTATGTGAGACTTAAACCATCAGATGCAATGTGGAATAACCTGAATTGAAATGGAAAAAGTAATTATGTTTTCATTATATCTACAGGATATGTTGCAAGAAACAAACTGTGGGTTTTAAAAACTGACTGTTCCACAACAGTCGCATTTCTTTTGACACTCAGTTATATACCTCTGCGTGTGTGTTTGTAGACATCTTTGAAGCACTAGTGTCTGAAATGTGTTCATGGGGCAGCCACCCATCAGGAGCTGACCTGGGGTCCCACAGAGCTAAAGGCATGAATTACGACAGCCTGCGAGACATGGAGCCTTAATTGAGGTTTCTCATCCTTTGTGCGTCAGCGGCAGAAGGGGACTTACCAGTTGGTTGGATTCATGAAGACAGCGGGTACACAGAGATGGGCACACAAGGAAGAGAGACCAGACGGAGCAGTTCTTCTTGTTCCTGCTATCCACATTCTCAATCTTTCCAGAGCCTGCTTTTTCAGCAGCAAATATGCCTGCGCTGTTACTTGGCTTGGTCGGTTTTGTCTTGCCAAGTGAAGAACTGATCCTGAAAGGCTCCTGTGGAGTACTGCAGAGAGCTTCCCTGTTTCCTCTGTAAGGAAATGTGCATACTTTTAGCACAGGTACACTCAGCCCCCACGGACTTCACTGCAACATGAGGGTGCTTGGAATCCGGGGGCAGTCTAGCCCTAGAACTTGCCTCTAATTTGTGCATTGTTGGTTTTGGCTGTGCAGAATCAGAAAGGTCACATATATTAACCTTATCTTCTTTGCTTCATTTCAACATGGCTATTACCCTTTCTGCAACCTGGCTGCCTGGCCGAATATGCTACTGCTTGGGACATGTCTGTTTCCTGATCTTTTTGAGTAACTATACAGACCATCTTCCTACCATCATCTCAGCCCAAATATCCCTTTGAAACTAGGCAAACCAGGCTGAATATAAGGGAAAAAGATCCTTTTACTCTTGTAATGGATTCTGATATTAACTGCATCAGTGGGCTATCAAGCATGGGAGGAAGTTGCCTTTCAAACAGTCATCATAATCCCCATCACCAATTCAGATGCTGCTTTGCCATTGAAACAAGAAATGAAAAACTTTCAAGAATCTTTCCTTTCTGAGCTAATGCAAAAACGTTTGTGGCTGTAGTATGTGTTACAGTATGTACATCAGGGCTCTGCTGTAAATACAAGGCTGAATTCAGTGGTGGCGTTGATCCTCCCATCTTTCCTGACTCTCAGCCCCTCAAGTGAATTATGCCTTGTGTTCAGTGCAGGGCCATCTGTTTCCCTGTATGTTCTCTCTTTTGCTGCAGCCTGATTTGAATGGAAAGGTGAGTCTAAACACATATGACGAGGAGCGCTCTTTTGTGTTTCAAACAGCTTGTTTTCCAGTGGAGGAGCCAAGCCATAAAAGAAACACTGGGTTCTTAGCTGTCCTGTACATGTGCTCCTGGTGACAGAGTAGGGGTTTTTTTAGAGCAGAGTTGAGGGGCACCTGAGTTTGGGGATTAATTTGACACTTCATACACGTGTCTTGAGACCAGGACTGAGCAGCTCTTCAAAGATGCTGAAATCTGTATTACAACCTAATACAGATTTCACTGTACTACACAATATGACTGCCATGTAGCCACCCCCACCACCCATCGTCCTGATTCATACAGAGGAGACGGATGTTGCTGCTATCTAGGATTTTTTTTGTGTTATCTCCTCTTACACTGTAAATGTTAATTTAATTTCCACATTTAGAGACCTTAATTAATTATGAATAAAATAATTTGTATGAATCTGTGCTGAAAGGTGATGGATTAATGGCTCTCTGGAAACATGAGGCTGCTTTACCAGAAGGGATCCAGCACAGGAGTGGCTGTGCCAGCTCCGCCCTGTGTGCATCCCTGTGACATGGGATAGGAGAAGGAAGATTTCCATTCCCTGGCATCCTGGAGAGGCTGGCACAAGGGAGAGGACACGGAAAATGCTAGCTACCATGTGGTGAGATGATCAGGGAGCTAATATGCTGGAAACCACTCTTGATAGCGTTGATTTTCATCAAGGCTTCCCTGCCATCTGCACACCCTGAGTTGCATGGGTGCAAGAGCACCCTGCAGAACTCAGGGTCTGGCACATAGGGTGCAGGTGGAAGGAGTTACCATCTTTGGCAACAGCTTGGGCTTTGAACAGCTCACAACACCTGGAGTAGCATGTATACCCATCTCTTCTCTGCTGTGGAAGAGGTCTTGTGCACTCCTCTGCCTCCTGTGCAGAGCTCCTCACCAGACTCAGCTGCCTCGTGCTTGCTTGTGTTGAGCTGAGTAAGTTAAGGCTCCACTGGATGGCTGGTTTTAATAGGTCTGATGAAGTAGTAATTTGGTTCCAAATATATATTGTCATATTTTATGCATGGTCAGATTTACTTCCTGTGCAGTGGAGTAGAGCACTGTGCAGGTCATCAATGGTTGTTTCTTTTCTGCCTTTTTTTTTTTCCCCTTTTCTTTTTATTTCTTCTTTCATTAGGGATCACAGAACTCAGTGAAACTTTTAGGCTTGGTCCTCAGGTCTCCATACAGGTAAAACATCTAGCCATCTCAGCAGTCACCTGTGCTTTGATGCGAGGCTGGTTGCTTGATGCCTGTGGGATCAGTCATTTAACAACTGAAACATTTATCAGGTGCTGCTCTTCCTCCAGGCACTATTCTGTGTTATGGACCTCTTTACAGTTCCTTTTTTCTTTTGTTAACCATTCTGCAGAGGCCGGTGGGCCTAAAGTGACTTCTGCCGTCTGTCTCCTGGCTCCCCAAGCAGTAATGACTGTTTGATGCCTGCATGCACACACAAATTGAACTGTCCTTCTGCTCTTCCCACCTGATCCTTTCTATTTTCAGGGACAGCAGGGTATAGAGCTGAGTCCAGGTTTGGTACTCCAGGCACTTCTAGGACCAAAAGGTTTGTTTTCTTTTCCTAGAAGCTTTGCTTGCAAAAGTGAACAGTGAGCAATCCAGCTCCTAGCAGTTTTATTTGGCAGAGTTTCCCACCCTGGGTCGTCTCTAGCTCATCCTCTGCAGAACCGATGGAAATGTTACTGTTTAATCCCAGCAACCTTCCTGAAGTCCTGAAGTTTCTGGCTCATCATTTTCCCATGTGCAGTGGGTATTTAACTCCAGTTAGCAATCCTGCTGGGTGATGCCTCGGCTTTGGATGCAGGTCGGCTATTGCGCAAGGTCTGTCTGGAGGGCAGATTGCCATCAACAAGCTTCAATATTTTGTCATGAAACAATACTTAACTTCCAGGGGTCAGCTGGAGGTGATGGTATTGTGTTGCTTAGAGTAACTGACAAGGCAGTGACAAAGCTTTATGCTGCATAACTCGTTTTAGTATCACCAAGTGCGATAAACAAGAGCTCAGATCCCCAGAGCAGCAGTAAAGGCAAGCTGGGTTGAGGTTTTAAGCCCTTTATGACAACCTATCAAAAAATAGTCTAAACAGAAGCGGTCAAATTACTCACAGGGCCCCCTGGTTTTGTGTGATATCTTCATGCTTAATCATTTCTTTTCCAAGTGAATAATTTCATAGTGTTTCTTTCACAAGGTTATAAAACAAACACTAAATGAAACAAATGCCAAGCTTTTGTGGAGTGTGGAGGTGAATGTGGTAGTGTAGGTTGATGTACTGCACACATCCCTGCCTGTAGGCTTCAGCTGGTGCTCGGAGGGTGAAAATTCACCTATGGTGAAGATGGGGCCAAGCCATAGGGCTTTCCCATTGGTCTCTCCATTGCCCTGGCCCACCCAGCAGGAGGGGGAATGCTGGTTAGGGTGAAGAATGAGCAATGTGGAACCTGATTTCTGCCCCCTTGTCCTGCTGTGTGCCTTGCCAGCTCCATTAGGTAGGTGCTCTGCTCAGGGTCCCTTCTCTGTTTTGCTGTTGATCTCTTGATTCCTCTACCTCTCAGCTTTTTTGCATGTGTTGTCCTTGGCAATCATCTGGTTGCCCAAATCTTTATCTCCCTTTTTACAAAATAAAGCTTTCACTGTTGTTTAACCCATCTCTGTTACTTGTGAAACATTTGTGTTGTAGTCCATGCACTTCTGGTGAAAAGAAGATTCCTGACGGTTAAATAGAGGCACAAGCTGGAAGCCTTTGCTGGTTTTGTGTATATTTACCCCAGTGCTTGTTGGGCTAAGCTGTTCTTAGAGTTTTCTTGATGGCTTCAAAAAGGGGGAGAAAAAAGGCATGTTTGCATAAATGTATTAAACTGATACACAGCCTGTTCTGAAAACAAGACAACAAAGACACCTTCAGCTACTTGAGTATCCACTCTGGCATATGGCTGCTGCTTTGTGAACCTGATCTTAAAGGTCTAATTTACATTAATTACACTAGTAACTATAGTTACTACTATAACCTACACTGTTAGGCTATATTTTTATAAAACATGAGGTCAGAAAAAGCAGAACTTTGGAGCTTTTGTGTCTGCATGTTCCTTCCAAATCCTGCAATTTTTCCAGTTCCTTCTGGACAATTACTGTGATTGCTCAGTCTCGCTTCTATTTAAATCTGTAGCATTTTAACCACTGGTTTCTATAGGCCAAAAATCAAGTTTCTACAACTAATAATGACAGACATTAGTGGTTGATAATGAGTCGGTGATACATGAATACAATACCAAGACCAGAAGGGCACCCTTCTCTGCATCGACATGACACAGTAAGTGTTGCTCCTCTTTTTCAGGGTGTGTTTTCAAAAGAGAAAAAAGAGTTAAAAATAGAGCTAGGGCAGCACTCACAGTCCTTGTGAGGTCCACCCGACCTGCTCTGCCACAAAGATAAAGGTCTTGGAGCTAGGAGGTCCCTCTCCACAAATGCCAAGAGGTGTGGCAGCCTCGTGGGTGCAAGAGCCCCCCAGCCTGTTGAAGGGTGCAGCAGAAGTAATTTGCTGCCTCGTGTGTTGCTTGTCAGGCCCACAACTGGGTGCCATTATGGCATGCCTGCCAGGGTACCTGCTTATGGGGAGCTGGGAAGGAGAGGCTGTGGGGCTCCATGGATGCAGGTTGGATGATTTCTACCCTCTGATTAATTCTACCTGATTATTTCTAATCATCAGTCTATAGGAAGTCCCTGCACTCCTGGCTGGGAGAGTAATTATATTCCCGTTAGGTTTCGTAGGACATTGTGGTTTTCCCTAATAAAACCCAATGACTTTTTCTGAAGGCTGTTCTTGTTCAGTGCAGTCCTTTGGGTGTCTGCAAGTGCTGGTGTGGAGGATGTTGCCTATCACCCATGGGCTCTGTTAGATGTTTGGGCTCACAACCCCTGCAAGGCTGGTAGGCGGGCACGGCAGGGTGTTTGTTCTCACCTCTGCTGGGCTGCAGCCCTTACACCTCCCAGACATGGGTGCAATTCCCTGGCAGCGTGAGCATGGAGGTCTGACACCTCAACTCTTATTTTCTCATGCTGGCAGTTGCACAGGAGCTCGTTCTGAAGCAGGAGACGATTAATATTGCAGGTCAAGAAGTGTATGAGCTGTGTTGGGTTGCAGCAAGGCTTCTTTAAGGGGTTTTCATATGTAGCAAAGTGGCACGGAGTATTAATGAGACTTTTGATAGAGGTGTGGGAAGGTTAGTCTCACTTGCTTCCTATGCTTGCACCTCCACCTGGGATCTGTCCGCAGTAGTCTCAATACTCTGTTGACTTTTGGCCATTTCTAAAATAGCTTTAAAAAGTGTCTGGTGCGCAACTGGGTCTCTTAGCAACCCGCTTCCACTGAGGGTTGCTGGGGAATGGGTCAGTGATTAACAATTATGCACAATCGAGTTTAAAAATGCAGCACAGTCTGCAGCATCACTGCTCTGACGGCTGGGGTATTTCAGTGTTACCGCGCTGGGATGTACGGTGGTGGTAGTAAACTTGTGACAGTTGTGGTTCTGACCTCATGAACACGATGATGCAAGACTTCAAATGTGTTATGAAATTGAACTGAAGTATTTTTTCTTTACTGGTATATTAAAAAAAAAAAAAAAACCAAACCAAAAACCATTAAATAACCATCAGATGAGTAACGTAGGCATGATCTATGTTTCAGATGTATTTTTACCCCGAAGGCTCTAGGCCTTCCCTTGGCCATATGATTTCCCAAACAAACAGAAATAGATAACTGGAGAGAGTGGAAAATGCAGAGTCTAGCCATAGAGTAGGAAGGGAGAGGGAAGGTGGGTCTCTGGTTTTGGTCACCTACCTGAATGTTGATGCACTGTTCCTCCAGGCAAGGAAACAACAAATGCCATATTAGCTTGATGAGTGTATTTTTTTGAGTCCCATTTTGGCAACATGATCATTTCCCTAAATCCTTGGTGGTGCTTTGTTTTCTGGATGAAGAGATTCTTGGCAGCTTTTTCTCCTCTTACAGAGTAGAAAAGAAGGTGGCTTGGGTGTGATTGCTTTTACCTAATAAATGTCCCAGTACTTACAATTTCTCCAGGAACATACGGTGAGACTATAAATCATTAAAACAAGGTTCCATCTCTTAGATGTTTTTATAACTCTGATAGTGAAATCAAGGTTGTTTTGCCAAGCCATTTACTTTCATTGTCTCATCAATTTCTAAAGGCTTATTTTCTTCTTTGTTTAATTAACCCTTCTTTTCAGCCTTATCCCACCCCAGTGGTTATCCCAAACTTGGGAAATAAGAATCAGCTGACAGCGCCTCTTCAGCAGTCACAGGAAGCACTGAAGTCCAGGAGCCCTGACTGGAGTTGATTTATACTCCTAATCTTCAATCACTGTTTGAAGCTGACAGTGTCATGGGCAGGTGGTCAGCTCTTTCCCTTTGCTTCCCTGACCTTTTTTCTTCCCGTTTCCACTGAATAGGCTTATTCCCGGCCAACTTAAAAAACACATATTTATTTTTAAAAGATCCCTTTCAGGCTAGTATTACTCATTCATCTTACTCACCTGCCACCACTGGTCAAGGAGAAAAATGATCTTGATGCTCCTTTCCACTTAAACATACTTTCCTTAAATGTACTTTACATTGTCGGCTCTTTATTGCTTCAGATTAAGTGGTAAAATCCATACTTGAGATTTTGCAGATGCTTTTAGGTGTCATTTAAGGATAGTTAATATGCAAGGCAATGCCACACCGCAGAAGCTGCTACGGTAGGAAATGAGATCCATCATCTGTTGTTAGAGCTGCAGGATAACTTTAGGTCAGCAAAAATCAGTTCCTGGGACAGGGTTTGGGCAAAAATTCCTCATCAGTATTCTGAGAGAGCGTGGAGTGGGATGGGGATGGAAGTAGGCAAAGCTGAACAGCATTGAGGTTCCTCCCATCCTTGTACCACAGTGTTGATTTGGGGCATCTTTTGAATCCCTTAGCTCTTGCAGTCGCTTCAGTGTCTCCTAAATGCAGAAAGACCATGCTCAAACTTGAGAGCTTGGACTACATTTGTACAAATCAAATTAATATCCAGTTTCAGGCTATCTGCTGCCTGCTTCCTTCTTTCCTGGCTTCTTGGTTAGTGTTTTAATTTCTGCTCTCTGAGGCTTTTCCTGGTTTTTCTTGTTTGCTTGCCACCAGAGACTTATCTTTGCACTGACCTACCTGCGGCAGGTGATTGCATGAGGAGTGCTTGCTCCCGTTTGTGGTGGTACCAATACACTTGGGCAATTCTGCTGCTGGGTTGAGTTGGCAGCGAGTGCTGCTCACTGCCCATACCCTGCATAGAAGCCAGTTGTGTCCTCACCCTCCTAGGGTGAGAGGGGAGTTATAACCCAACAAACTCCCTCTTTATTTGAAAGAAATGGGATGCTGCCACTGCTGCCTGCCACTGCCATGTTTCCTGCTTGCTTTCAGGAGTGTGTTGTACTTCATTAAGGCTTTCCATCTTCTCCAGAACAGGTCCAGACTTTTGTGAGCAAGCGCTCTGTAGCTTGCAGCATTTGCTGCCTGGGGTGCTTGTGATGAAAGGTCTGCTGCCCGTTTACCTGCAGCTGTATGCTGCTTGCTCGATAGCTGATGTGAGCTTTCTGCCTTTATTCCCTGCACTGAAAAGCCTGGGAGTACCAGGGATGGGGGATGGCAGGGAGCAGGAGCATTTCCTGCGGTCTACTATGGCTCAGCAGGGAAGGGAGACCGGCTGAACAATGAATTATGTATCTCCTCTTTATTTACTTAGAGTGTTTCTCCACCTTGGGAGGTTCAAAAGATTATTCTGTGTGCTGGTTTCTGATAGCAAACAGGCCGGTGGTGTTAGTGGTTATGTTAATGTTGCTTCTGCCTCTCATGGCATTCATTTTGAAAAAGAATTGGCGTGGCTTGGCTTGGCGTGGGGACTTTGATTTGAAATGAATACTGGCAGCCCTGTTAAAAGATGATTGAAAAATAAACTGATTACATTGAAAAACTTGTGTTTGTTTCTAGTAGCAGCACTAGGGTTATGTCACAAATAGAGCTAAAGCGGAATCATTTAAGATGCAGGCGTTTGCCCTTTCTGGCTCTTCCCATGCTGTGCTGCACTGCTGTTTGCATGTGTTGTCCTATGATTGCTCTTTGCTGGTGGTGAAGCCAGCTCCCTGCACAATGGCTCCTGCTCGCATGGGGCACCAGCATGGGTGGCAGCAGGGGTTGCTGTGTTATCACAGGGGGCCTTTCCCCAGGTCCCTACTGTCCAGTGTGTCCTGTGGGGGTTCTCCAGGCATCCTCAGCACTTGGCCTCCCCTCGACATTGACTTGTTGGATTTGGCTTTGGGTTTGCTTTTGCGTCAGTGGTGGTGAAAGCCCTGCCTCCAGGCAAAGAGATGCCTACAAAAGGGCTGCACCTGGGTTGATGGCTGCTCCCCTGGACTCCTGCTTTTTGGACCATTTTTGGCTGTTGCTAGTTGCTTTACGTGCTCATTAAAAGTAGTGGGAATTCATGGGTAAAAGGGAAGATAGAAAATGTAACTCAGAGTAAGCTCTAATAGATTTCTAGATGAAAACCTTCTTGACATATTTCTGTATTCAAGATGTATAATCTAATCATTTCTTCACTTGCACAGCAGGGACTGGAATGTAGTTATTTACATATAGGGAACATTAAACAGCCTCCTTTTTAAACCATATGTGAACATAAAATCCAACAACCACTGCTGAGTAATGGGTATCCGTGAAAGATGAGAATAAAAATAAAGCAGAAACAAACATAATGAAAAGGTACTGTTACAAGAAGTAGCTGTGACAGCAGCATATTATATCCCTGTACTGAAGCAAAAATGTGACCCTGTAAATCTGTATCCTCTTGCCTCTTGAGTTGGCACTATACACACTGAACATGTGCAGATGATCACATTTGTATTCCATTCTAGTTTTAGTGAGTTGGTGGGGGCTTTGTGATGCCTTACTGCTTTTCCACGAGGATCTAGAGGATGGCATGCCATGTTGATCAAGGCTTCTTTGGACTTGTCATTGCTCCTTTGGGGCAGTTGTGATCCCTCAGAAACCTGAAGCCTTTCTTTAATTTCCTGACAGCTAACTCTGGGGCTGGCTTGATTGCTCTGTGTACTAACCTCCCAGCCACTGTAGTGCCTGCCAGTTGTCTGAGATGCAGTGCCAGGTAGCTGGTTCCTGAAATGGCTATGATCGTGGTCCTGCAGGGATTAGGATTAATTTGTCCAGGTGCTGAGACACATTCCTGTAACTATATTGCCTGGACTGTGATGCTGCCTGCAGTGTTGGCATGGGCACCTTGGCATTGCCATAGTTACTGTGGATACTCGGGAACTGCTGTGGCTATTGCCAGGCTGCTGCAGTGTAAGGGTTTGTGCTTTGGATGTTTTAATTTTGAGATTGTCAAAGGGATTTGAGACTGTTGGTGTTTTTTCCTTACTCTTTTGGATAAAAATGTATAGAGGGGCATCTTTGAAGAAATCACCTCTCTTTCTGTATCATATGAAGTAAACACATGTAGAGGCTTTCCCTAAAATGCTGGGTTTATGCGTTTTCTACATTGGTTGCTTAGTTTTTTGAAATGTGGAACTTACTTTCCTGCCTCTTAACATTTCTACTGCTAATTACAAACAGGAACTTGAAAATCACAGAATCACAGAATTGTTTGGGTTGGGAGGGACCTTAAAGGTCACCCAGTTCTACCAGTTCTACCCCACGTGCCATGGGCAGGACACCTTACACTAGAGCCGGTTGCCCTGGTTTTGAACACTTTCAGGGGTGGGCAATCACAGCTTCTCTGGGCAAACTGTTCAGTGTCTCACCATCCTCATAGTGAAGGTTTTTTTCCTAATATCTAAATCTCCCTTCCGTCAGTTTAATGCCGTTGCCTCTTGTCTTGTCAGTACATGCTCTTGTCAAAAAGTCCCTCTCCAGCTTTCTTGTAGGCCCCCTTTTGGTACTGGAAGGCTGCTGTAAGGTCTTCACCGAGCCTTCTCCAGGCTGAACAAGCCCAACTCTCTCAGCTTTTTTCCAGAGGAGAGGTGCTGCAGCCATCAAATAGAGAATATGATTCTCTAATTAAGGGTAAGCATCCCCAAATGGGTG
>JBCJKH010044644.1:0-28736 GCA_039877255.1 Loriculus beryllinus
GCCAGGGATGGAGCATTCACAACTTCCTTGGGCAACCCATTCCAGTGCCTCACCACCCTCACAGTAAAGAATTTCTTTCTTATGTCCAGTCTAAACTTCCTCTGTTTAAGTTTTAGCCCGTTATCCCTTGTCCTATCGCTACAGTTTCTAATGAAGAGTCCCTCCCATCTCCATACTGAACTAGGTGACAAGGCCAGGGGAAAGTGACACTGCAGCTGGCTTTACCAGATACCAGGTTGTAGGGGAGGATTTGTACGTGCGCCTCAGCCGTGGCTCTATGGGTGTTTCTTTGGGCACTGGTGCCAACTCAATCAGTCCCAGGTCACTTTTCCCTCCCGCAGTGTTCCTGCAGTCCCACTGGTACATGCAGCCTCACAATGCACCATGTTTGGGAACTTACTAAGAACAGAAACATTGCTGAGTTCCTTGTCGCAGGGTGGTACCCTTGGCAGCCCCACCAAAGACAGGGAATGCTAAACAGCCTTCAGGTCTCCAGAGCTCTGTTGCACTCCTGTGTGAGTCAGGTACCTGCCAGTTCCTCCTCTCTGTGCAAACCGAGGCCATGTGGGAGCACATACCTGGCTCTGGGTGGTGTGCAGGAGCACACACATGTCATAGTGATCATCACTAATGATCATTTCACTACCATGAGTAAGGTATAAAGCCATTTCCTTCTGGTCTTACCAGCTCTAGCTGCTATCCAGGGTACACAAAGGGATTGTATTGGAATTTTTTCTTGGTTTTTTTTCAGCGTCATTTTTCATTTTTGTTTTCTCAAAGTGCTTTTTTCCCATAACCAGGATCATCTTCCCACCATTTTGAGGGTTAGTTGCCAGCAGGCAAAAGCTGTTTACCTCTTTTAGAAACCCCAGTTACAATCTAACCAGTGAGCCCTACTATGAAAAATAAACAGCAAGACCTCCTTGAGCTGCCCATCTGTCTGTGAGCTTTCCTTAGCCAGTTCTCATTTTCTTTTGGATTTGGGAGTGTAATAGGGACAGCTCAAAGCAGCTGCTAGCAGTGATGACCAGCAGTTTCTGTGGGTAGGCTGATGGAAGCCTGTTAAAATGCGAAGCTGCTATAGTTTCTGGAGATTCAGTAGGCCAATGAAGTGTTGCAGGGTAACTGCATGGTGTGTCATGAGGAATCGCACTGGCCCTGTTCTTTGTTTTTCTTCTGTATTCTTGGCAGGAAAGCCAGGGCAGATTTCACATAGTGCAGGAGCGTGTATGTGCACTGGGCACTTGCTGAGGGAAGGTGCAAGGTGGACGCTATAACCGCAGACATGGTCAGACACAAAGGATGCTCTATTTTATTTTCCTCCCCTTTAATTTTTATTCCCCAGAAGGTGTTATTTAGAGAAGTTATTTACTGATGAACAGACTATCGCGTAACCATGGTGGCTCCCGTGCCTGCCTGTGTCCCTGCGTCACACTGTCCCACCAGCTGGTGATGGTGCTCCAAACTTAGGACTTTCTCATGAGTCTCCCAGATTTTTCTGCTTGCATCACTGTCCTGCCTTCAGCAGTGGGAAAAAGAAACAACACAGCTTCTGTGTTCCTTTGTGATTAGTGCTGGCTGCCGCTCACGGGAAAGCGTGGTTCATCCAGGCAACTTGCGCTCCGTGAGCTCCCTCCCGGGGCTGCTCTCACGGTTGTCATTCCTGGCTCCCTTCTCTCACCTTGCCCTAGATATTTTTATTCCAAGTAACATGATGCTTTTCAGTCACATTTTTAAAACTCCACATAACAGAGGAGAGGCAGGAGCTGAGCCATCTCCTTCCAGTAGGCTTGCTCCAAGCTCTGCTGTTTGCCCAAGCCAGCTGCCGTGCTTGTTTAAAAACCAATGCATCCTGTTGGCGACTGGCCCTGTGGTATGTGCCTTTGCTGAAGTCGTTTTCAAAGAAGGGTGAAACACCTTTAAAGGAACTGTTGTGCTTAATCTTCAGCAAAGCCAAAAGACAAATCCTGGGTTCTTTTGGGGTTGTGTATTGCAGAATAGATACATCAAAAAGCTTTTGCAGGAGGGAAGCCCCGACACAGTTGAAATTCTGGTAGCTTGGTAAGATCTTGAGGGAGAAGAAGCCTAAGGGCTTCACAGGATGCCACTTGGCCCACTTGCCAGCACAGCACTGGGCAGGGCAGCTTTCGGTGTCCCTCCTGGGAGGTCATGCTGGTCCACTCCAGCTGGGCAAGTGAGATTGACTAATTGAATTGTAATCCATAGTTTTAGACAAACATTGAGCATTACAGTATTTAATTTACCAGCATCTTTTCAGGACAGGTTGCCAGTCATCTTAATAATATGTCACCAGCATTTCCCAGGGACCCAGTTTGTGCTGAGTCTTCCCTTTCTAAAGCCTTGTCAATGCAGAGAAAGTACTTAAATTATCTTAGTTCTGTTCCAGAACTGCACTTTGTCCAGCCCTTTGCTTTTTAATTGGAAAAAAACCCATCTTGCTATTCCAGGATAATATCCACACAGCTGGTAATTAAAGTAATTATCCCAACATGGTTTATTCTGCTATGGCTGTTCTGGTTTCTGTCACAGGTATGGGAAGATGACCCAAGGAGATGCGCTGAAGTCAATTGACTTTAAAAGGGCGGAGGAGAAAGTCTGTACAAAATTTTTCTCAGAAAGAGGTGTCTGAGAGGAAGAGTGTTCCATTAGTGTAACGTACTGTAGTTGTACACACACGCTGATCACACCCAACTGGGAGTAAGTTATGCTGATAGAAACTCTTTATTGCAAAGTGATGTTAAAGTCCCATTAGTTCTGCAACACTGAAATGTGCAGATTTCATCTTGGAGCAGATCTGTGCTGTGGCAGAGCTGACAGCCCAGCATGATCTGCAGATATGTTTGGTCTGTGGCACTGGTCAGTCCCACTCTCGCTCACCTGTACCAGTGCCCAGGGCAAATGGAGGGGGGGAATATTTCAAATTTATTTCTGAAAAATTTGCATCACGTTTGTGGATCTTTCTTCTTTCCATCTGCTGTAAATACTAAGATTTCCTTCCTCTGGAGCAGGCACAGGTTGTTACAGAGGGATTGATAGGGTCTTTCTAAGAAGGCAGCTTGTTTTGTAAGGCAACTAAGAGGAGTAATAAGCTTGTATCAGTGTGCTGAATGCAAAAGCCTATGCGCTGCCATATGGATTAGGGCAGGCTGGTGAAGCAGCAAATGGGCCTGTGCACTATTGCACGTGGAGGACCTGAGGAGCACAAGCTAGCAGTGATGTACGGGTTGGCACTGTACCTGCCCTGTGCACCCAGGGTCTGTGCTTCCTTCTAGATGATACGAAGAGATCAGATCAGTGACAGTCCTGGGAAAATCTTAATGCAATTGCAGATCCCAAGGAGAAGTGTCTTACTGAGTGTATACTGCTTTGAAATATACTTGTGCCTAGATCCTGGTGACAGCATGTCCTCTGTGCAGTGCTAATGTCATGGGTATAGTTGGTCCCACTGATTAATGTGAATTCTCAGCACTAGTTTTCCATTAATCCAGAGAGCTGGGGTTTCTACAGCTAAACCTGCTTCAGAGAGCAGCTGATATTTCTGCAGTCACTGCAGACTGATGGCTGATACTCTGGTTTCCAGCAAGTGAAGTCCTCTAGAAAATGCATCAGTTGGAGAGCCTTGCTGCTGGGAAGGGGTCTTGCTGACCTGCTCAGTGCTGCCAGCTGCTGTGGGGCCTTGTGGCTGTTGCTTTAGATGGAGACTATTGGGAATAGGGAGAGGGTGCAGTTAACTCCAGTAGGTAGCATTTTTTGTTTTGTACATTATGTATTGACAAGAGAAATATGGAAAAGAGTTCTACATTTGGGGAGTGAGCTATCTGGTAGTTGTTTTAGGAGTAAGACATGAGTAGTTGTGTGAATAGAATAATCCGGGATGCTACCCCGTGTTTAAGAGGAGCTGCTGTGTCCGGGGAAGCAGGAGCACGCACCATTACTGCTTGTTTGCTGGGCGTGTGGGGTGCGAATCACAGCGGGTTTCTCCCACGGGTCCCAGGGCCATTTGGGGCGGCCGGAACGTGCGTTTGGTCCAAATTCAGCGAGAGCACCTTTTCCTCCGAGAGCCGGCTCCGGGCCGCCGCGGGATGGGGCTGGCGGCCGCTCGGCTCTGCGCCCACGTCTGCCCGGGCCGGGGTCGCCGGGCAGGCGTGGGTCGAGGCCTCCGCCCCGGCACGGGGCGCCCTTCTCGGGGGCGGGGCCAGGGGCGGAGCCGCGCTGCGCGGCGGCGGGCGCGGCGCCTTTTGGGTTAGGGCCGTGCTCAGGTGTGGTGGTGTAGCTATGCGGGCGCGGGGCGGGAGCCATGTATTGGGAGCGTGCCCTGCTGCTGCGCCGCAACAACAAGGTACCAGGAGCGGAGCGGGGTGGGGGAGCCGTCGGGGCTCGGTCAGTGTGCGCGGTTCCTGCGCGCTGGAACACAGCTTAACTTGGGAGCTAACAGCAGGGTTTGTCCCCTGGCAAGTGTCACCCGCCGCGGCCCCTGCGCGCAGGCTCACCGCTCAGGGGCGGGGTCCGGGGGGCTCTGGCTTTGCTTTAAGCTCTGGCCTTAGCAGACCCTCTGGTTTCTCTTAAGTCTTGTCGTTACTTTAGATCAGCAAGTGAAGCCCCGGTAGTAACCTGGGTTTGCCGTACACTGGTGTGTGTGGGTTTTGCTCTTACACAGTTGCCTTCTCTGTCTTTACTCACCGGTTTGCAGAGCTGATGGCCTCGTACTAATGCTTCGGAGAACTCAGCCTGCCAAACGTGGGTGTCATGTCTTTATCTGTGCTTGAGATTTTTAGTGATTTGAGGCCATTAAGCTGGGTTAAGTACAAGAGGTTTTGCTTTTTTCTCAGTATTTACTAGATGTCTGTAAAGGACATGAAGCTCAGTTGGTTGGTACCATCCCCTGGGCAGCTGAAAAAGGGTGCATTTCTGCAGAATTACATCTACTTGTCAAGTGTGTTAGAACAAAGGAAGGGGTTTATTTTAATGAAGCTGGTGATTAGCACTTACATGTCTCTCTTTCCTCGCCTAGATTGAGCGGTTGGACGTGAGCAGTTTAGCACAGACCTCCAGTGCTGTGGCCTCTAGCACTGATGGGAGCATCAACGCTGACTCTGTTGATGGGACCCCAGATCCTCAGCGTACAAAAGTAGCTATTACACACCTGCAGCAGAAGATACTGAAGTTGACTGAGCAGATCAAAATTGAACAAACGGCCCGTGATGACAATGTGGCAGAGTACCTGAAACTGGCCAATAACGCAGACAAGCAACAAAGCGCCCGCATTAAGCAAGTGTTTGAGAAGAAAAATCAAAAGTCAGCCCAGACCATCTTGCAGCTGCAGAAGAAACTAGAACATTACCATCGAAAGCTACGAGAGATTGAGCAGAATGGGATCCCTCGGCAGCCGAAGGATGTTTTCAGGGATATGCATCAGGGTTTGAAAGATGTTGGAGCTAAAGTCACTGGCTTCAGCGAGGGGGTAGTAGATAGTGTGAAAGGAGGGCTTTCCAGTTTCTCCCAAGCCACCCATTCAGCAGCAGGAGCTGTGGTTTCCAAACCCCGGGAGATTGCCTCCCTCATAAGGAACAAGTTTGGGAGTGCAGACAACATTGCTAATCTGAAAGACTCCTTGGAAGAAGGCCAGGAAGATGGGACAGGAGGCAAGGCTTTAGGTGTTATTCAGAACTTTCAGTCCAGCCCAAAATATGGCAGTGAGGAGGACTGCTCCAGTGCCACATCGGGTTCGGTGGGAGCCAACAGCACAACAGGAGGCCCTGTGGGAGCTTCTAGCTCCAAAACAAACACTCTGGATATGCAGAGCTCAGGGTTTGATGCAATACTGCATGAGATTCAAGAAATTCGAGAGACACAGGCAAGACTGGAAGAATCGTTTGAGGACCTTAAGGTTCGCTATCAGAGGGACTACTCGCTAATAATGCAGACGCTGCAGGAGGAGCGGTACAGGTAGGTGCTTTGGTACTGTTTTTTGAATTATATACTGCAAGTTGCAGAGCAGCAGTCCTGGACAGGACTACTCAACGGGCTGTTCCCAGCAGCCTGATTCAGATGGGAAGCTCTGTGGTCTTAGGATTTTGTTCTTCCAGCTTTGTTTTTTGTAGATATTGTTGTCTTGCTGCTCATCTCCCTTTCTGTATAAGAAAGAAATAGTGAAGAAAAAAGGTTATTTTGTAGTGTTTTCAAGATACGAAGTTAAACCTAAGAGGTTTAGAACAGTGTCCCAGAAGACCTTAGCTTTCTTAGGGTTCCCAAAAAAAGACATGGTCTTGCCGAAACTAGATTATCCTCTTCCCTTCTGCGCTCAGTCCCATAGCGGCAGGGTTCAATGAAATTGAACAAAATTAAATGCAAATACTGGCAGTGCTCTTGTCCTGGAGGTCACTTGGTTCTGGAAGTGGGTAATCTGCGTTTCTGTCAGCATTCCCCTTGTTGAAAGGAATGGAAGGGCTGGGGAGTTGCTGCAGTACTGCTGTCCCTGATCTGGTCACAGAGGAGAGGTGAAGGAAGAATGTGACGTGTCAGCCAGCTCCTCCTACCACCCCCAGACTACCCTCACCTTCCTGCCAAGGAAGGCAACCAGCCCATGGAGAGGTTCCAAGGAGCACTTTCCCTTTCCCTTCCTTGTTGGGTGGCAGAGAGCTTTCAGCAGGCTGTCCTGTGCTGTCCATATCTTGTGTCCTCCCCGTCACACGCTCGGAGGAAGGGCTTGTCCCCGGGCTCCAGAGGGAAGAGTTACGATCTGCCCTTCTGTAGCCATCCAGGACAATGCAATCTAAATCAGTGGGATTCTTAAGCCGCACTTCAAACAACTGCAAGGGGCCCAAGTCCTCGTTCTGATGAAGGTCAGTAGGCTTTTGTAATAGGTTGCTTATGGCCTTTGTCACTTTGGCCAGGCTGTGAAGCACAACCTGTCAGGCTCAGCAGAGCTGCTGGGTGCGGGGACAGGTACCATGTGCCATTTGCTGCGTTGGTTTGCACAGCACAACATGAAGCTGCCCTGCAGCTCTTTAGACAAACTGGTGCCAGATCATTGGAAGAACATTTGGAAAGGCTTAGCCTGATAGGATCTTGTAGAGACAGCAAGCTTTCTGTGTGCTTTGCAAAGCTTGGATAGACAAAGCCAGCCCAACACCACTTCCTAATCCTGCTTTGCAACAATCAGCAATTTGGCTGAGAGCGGTGGCCAGCACAGCAACTTTGGTTCCTAGTGCCTCATTGTCACCAGGTCACATAACAGTGTTGTGTGGAGTTTGATCTTCTGTTTCCCAGCAGACAGGTCCTGTTGTCTGTTGTGTGTAGGTTGTTGTTTCCCACATACAGCAG
This sequence comes from Loriculus beryllinus, assembly GCA_039877255.1. NCBI lineage: Eukaryota > Metazoa > Chordata > Aves > Psittaciformes > Psittacidae > Loriculus > Loriculus beryllinus. The sequence goes on from JBCJKH010044644.1 coordinate 7,345, forward strand.
CAGGCATTCATGGTGGAACACTATATGCAAGCACCGTACAGCGGAAGGAGTGGTCTGAAAGTATAATAGAAAACTGATGCATGTTGTCAGCTAAACTGGTTAGTTATTCCCTGACACCACATAGCGGGGTTTATGTAGGTCCTCATGCTTGTGCAGTATGAGACCCTATCTGTTGTGTGCCGTTAACCTCTCTACTGAGGTGAGCCTAGAGCTTAACTACTCACCAAGACAGCCTGGGGTGAAAAGCTTCCAGGAGAATCTGTATTTGGTTTATAAATGTTTAAAAAGATAGTAATTTAGACCTGCCATTTGGAATGTTGCTGTGAGTTAATTAAAGGTATGACCTTTAAAGAGGACCAGTTAAGGCCATACGAAGTGCCCTTGTCCCTGCAGGTTCAGAGAAGAGCAGGTAACTGCATGATCTGAGTCACTCATGGGCTAATCACAGTGAGATTAACACCTTATTGTACAAATCTAGATTCTTGTTTGATACCTTCTGTACTTTAAACCGTAGTTAAGATTAAAGTCAACATCACCCTGAGACCTGGAAGGTTAGCTGATATGTCTGAGGGCAGAGAAGGATTCTGCATTGGTGGAAGGGGCTGGCTCCTGTTCTTCTGAGCAGGAGTCCCTCTGGTTCCCCAGCTCTCTTCAGAAAAAATGAGACTATGCGAGTGGAGGTTGTGGTTTGAGCTGGGGATTCAAATTAATCTTAACTGGCTTTAAAAGCTGTTTATAACTTTGGTCTACTTCTGGGAAGCTTTCGAAAACAAGCACTGAGTTCAGTTACAGCTTAAAAGAAGTATTTTGGAGAAGCCTTTACTCATAGGGCAACACTGAGTGTGTTGTACCTGGAAGCTGGAACAAAGCAGGTGCCATGATGTTTTCGGACCTGGTCTTTGTCCATTTCCTCTTTTTTAGATGTTTTTTCTTGCAGGTCCCGATCTTTTTTCCTTGTGTGTTTGTGCAGTTTGTGTTTATCAGCCGTGGTTCACTTGCGCATTTTCTGTGGCCTCTTCTGTCTCCTCCCTCTCCCTGCTTCCAGACCTTGCATATCAATCCACATAGCTGCTGGTTTGTGAGCTAGCTTCAGACAGGGACTTGCTGGTGCAGTCGCTCCAGTTCTGCCGCCCTGGTCCTGTGGTGTGCAGCTGTGCTGCCCTGCCTGCTGGCAGCGTGTGCCAGCCTTGGAGCACTGCACCGGGGCTGAGTCACAGAGGAAGGAAGATTCTAGTGGTGCCTTGGCCCTCATTCTGTTTCTTGTGCACCGGGAGTAGGTGCTGGGTTGCCTGTCGCTTATCGATGGGAAGGTGCCGGTTGTTTACTGACACGAGCAGGGACTTTCTGTGCTATTGAGACTGAAATAAAGTTCCTGCTGAGTATTTTCACCTTGTGTGTCCCTTCAGGAACCCGTTTGTAAGCATGAAATCATGAGCTCATGTAGTTGGAGCGTGGCCAGTCTGAGGGTTTGGGTTTCTTCCCAAGCTTGGTATCCTTGGAAAGGGTATTTAGGTCTCAGATGCTCCTGTCCACAGAAATCCATCAGCCATAATGCTAGGTGCTGGTGCAGTCATTTATCTGACTGTTGCTGAAGTCCAATTGTTGGACTTCAGTCTGTTCTCACGTAAACCAGATCAATCTTCTGAGGTCTAGGGGGGTTAAAGAGGCCATGCTGGAGTGTGGCTGGCAGTGAGGGCAGCGTGTTGGTTCAGATAGGTGCGCACCCAGCTGTGAGTTTCTTTACTCACCAGAATACATAGTGAGTGCAGATGAAATGTCTTTTTCATCTCATTTGTTACATATGCTGTATTAGTCATGTATTTTACAGCTATTAATTCAAAATGCCATAAAGCCCTTAAAAAAAAATGTGGTGGCTGTTACTGTGTTTAGCCTTTCCCAGGTCAGATCCCTGGTTCCCAAGCAGTGAGCCTCAGAGAACATGTGGAAGTCTGATATGGCTTTTTTGAATGGAATGTTTCCATATACCACACTTCAGCCAAGCACCCATCTCCAATGATCTCCGAGGTACTTGTGACATTTGACACTAGACTTTTACGCAGTAAAGTTTCTGTGCAGGAGTGTGTCAATCTAGAGGCTAGTAATACTTGAGGAGAAATTTCACATTTTAGCTAGTAAAAAAATAATTCTTGGACTCCAATGAGGAATTTACAGGACATAAAGTGGTATTCATCATTCAAAGCACTGCAGCATTCCCAGACAAGTTTAGAGTCTGTTGCATAGAGTGGCACTCATGTTAGAGAGGGAAGTGTGAGTATAATCGTAACCCTCTTGATAAGTGGTATTTCTGTAATACCTCTGAATTAAATGTGAGCCATCCTTCAGCAGGAAAACCCTGGCTTTGGGCTCTGTAAGTCACATGAACCCCTCTTAGCTTTTCAAATTTGAGCACCAGTAGAAAACAGCAGGGAAGACTTTTCTCAATTGTAGATAATGGGACAAGGAGTGAAAAGGAGGTAAATGGAGGAAGAGTAATTTCAAAACCGGGGGGGGGCGGGGGGGGGTGTTGTTTTCTAAATAACCCAATTCCAGCAGCTTCCTGCCATCAGTTTTTGAAAGTGGGAGTGGTTCTTGGGTATAAACTGCAGCAACTCTGGGGTCGAGCAGGGAGGTGAAGCGTGGTTCGGCAGCAAGCCTGTAGTCCTGCAGGCAGGGCAGGGAGCCAGGCCTCTTGCAAATAACGCTATACTTAAACTCTTAACTGTATGGATTTGCAGGGTTTCCTTGTGTTTCCTGTAGATTGAGGTAGTTTTGAAGTTACAAAAATAGATTTCTTTCTTGCTAGAGAACAGGATTTAAGCTGCCTGGGAACAGCTGCTTTATGAAGGGTGTCTATGTGGGAGGAGGTTAAAAGGCATAATCATGATATTTTCAAAAATGCTTAAGTCCCTTTTTGTGTAATGAACCCCCTTGAGATTTTTGTAATCTATTAACAAAGTGAATATATTTCAAGTAATTGGTGCTGTTTTTTCAACTTAGAGTGGGTTTACTTGCGATTTCTTGGTGGTTGGCAAGCTGGTTTAAGTTGGGTGGGAACAAATGGCAGTATTAATTACCTCCTTCTTTAGCCAGTCTTTCCATGGCTATTCCTTTGTTTGCAGCTTGTTGTTCCTGGGAGGTCAGTTCTCTCGTGTGTCCTGTCTCATTGCACAGCTCCTGTAGCAAGCACCTCCTGGCCTGAGCTGGGTCAGCTGGCAGTTGTCTCAGCCTCACTGCTGGTTGACCGCGTGTGTTTCATTGCCGGAAATGGTTGTGCTATGTCTGACTCCTCCTTAGTTTGAAGCAATATTACATTGGGAATGGAAATGGAAATTCTCTTCAGACTTTTCAATTAAAAACAAGACTGCTTTTAAAGGCAAGCTTTTGCCTACACAACCTGACTATTTAGCTTGTGGAGCACCAAAAAAACTGATTAAAAAAAAAAAAGAAACCCAGAAGTAGGATTTTTGTCTTGGTTTTAGAACTTGTAATTAAATTCATCACTCTAGATGAATATTGTTTATTCATTTCATATGTGTGTAAGTGTGTGTGTGTGAATTAAATTCAGATAGAGTCAGAGGGAAACTGAAATTAAAATGAAGAATTATCTCTTTGTTGAATTCCTTAGAAATTTCACAGTTATTAGTATCAAGGGTCAGATGATAAGAGCTGTATGGTAAGCCTTTTCCATGCTGTTACAACAAAGAGTGGGAAAACGCCACGGTAGCTGTACCCATTCCTTAGTTACCAGCAGTAAGGACACAGGAGTGAGAAGCAGGTGGGAAGCATGGTGGAAGGGGTGGTGTGGATGGTGCCCTGCTCACTGCTCCCAACCTCTGGCTGCAGCCTCATTCTGTGTGTGTGCTACTTTTTGGAAGTAATAGCAATAATTGCCTGATTCTAAAAGGGTATTGAAGCAGGAGTTACTTGGACTTCGAATTTAAAAAATGAAGCAGTACATACAAATGCTAAAGTATCCCTAATATACTTTGAAAGTGCTAAAACAACAGAATGGAGCTATCATTTAAGTCAATTTTGAACTCCCTCAGTGAGGAACAGCATAGCATCTCTCAGAATTGTTGTAACTCAGTTTTTTTGGGCAGCCCTTGTGCTCAGGACTGCTCCCAGGCCACTCATAGGAGCAAACTGAAAAATAAGCCTGCAGGTTAATGACTTACGTGCTCTCCTTATGTGATGGTCTTTGCTACTTGAGTTGCGTAATTTGTGGGAGATAAAAAATCAGTCAGCTATCCATGTGACCTCACATGCAGAGATCAGTCAGGGCTGTCCTGTTCTCTGAGGCATCATCACATTTCCTGTCTGTGTCATTTCTATGCCTGTTATTGTTTCAAGTGTAGAAGGAAATGCTTAAGAGGTTATGGCATTAGAAGGGAACTGTTGGCTTTACACTGAAGTTTGCAGAATAACTTGCTCTGTTCTAGTTCTGTCCTTGATTTCTTGCATCATTTGACAGTTGGTATTTAACCGCTCTGGTTTTCCCCAGGACAGAAACAGGATTAACACTGCCTTACCTGGTAGAAAGGATTTCCTTAATTCCCAGTGAGAGAGCCTTACACTGTAATTCACACGTGTGTAAAGACTGAAGTGCCACAAAGTTGGCAGTAAAAAGCCTACAATGATCATTGTTTGATTATTACTGGTGTAATTTTGTCATCCTCCTCTCATTAAATCTACTATACTGTGTGTGTCATTTCTAGATGTGAAAGACTCGAAGAGCAGCTAAATGACCTGACTGAGCTCCATCAGAATGAGATCCTCAATTTAAAACAGGAGCTGGCCAGCATGGAGGAGAAAATTGCCTATCAGTCTTATGAACGAGCCAGGGACATCCAGGTGGGTGACAGAAGCAAGGAGACTCAAGTCCTGCCTTCAGCCTGCTCTTTATATAGCTCATTCACTTTTGAAAGACTTCTGTGGTTCAATATTTGGTTTTAATCCTCATAGCTTTATTGCTAAACTGCATACGGAGAGTTCTGTAAGGGCCTTTGTGCCATCCATCTCTGACCCTCAGGTATCTCTCCAAGGAACTTCTCTTGTGATGGCTGTGCCCGTGCAGCAGCAGCAGGCTCACCTGCAGGGGATCCTTGCCCTCCCTCTAGAGCAGCGGTTTTAATTCAGGTGTAGCAAAGTGGAAGCCTGCAGTGGTGTTTTGCACAGGTTTTGAAGGGCCATTTGAAAGTGATGGGTCATGACCTAAGCACTTTGTTTACAGTAGTGTTTCCACTAAGCAGACCCTATGGTGTGTTTCTGTGTCACTAATTTTACAGCAATGGTCACATATAGCTAAGGGAAAATGGCTTTGGATATCCACTGCATTGAGTCAGAAAACAGTTCTTTGTGCTGGTTTTGCCCAAACGAGTTTTTTTAAAAGAGAAATTTTAGTATGTACAAGACCAAAGCTATGGAAACAGAGGTAATGAAATTGTAGGGGTTTCCACAGAGCAAAAGACGTGGGAAATCATCTGGGCAGATGCTAAATCTTAAAAAGAAAAGCCTGTTCAGAAATGGGTCTATCATCCATTTTAAGTGCTTGTTGTGCTAGTTTTAGCAGGCATCTCTGTTCTGATCGCTGATGTGAGATATTTATAAGTGTGAGCAGAGCACTGTGGGCCAGAGTTCTCCCTCTTTCCAACCCCTGAAGGTGCTGCAGCCAGGTGATTTCCTCTGCAGACAGAGCAGGCTGTGCTTTTGGCACGCTTGTCGATCCAGCTGCAAGTCCAGTTGGGTCCATGTGCTTCCAGGCTGCCTGTGGTTGGAACAAGCTGAGCACTTTTGCCCTGTGCTTTCATGGGCTGTTACTGAAGAGAAGCCTTCATTTTTCGTTGACCTCCACTGACATGATGCAGTGACAGAGAAATGTAACAGGTGACAATGAACTTTAAGGTGAGGTTAAAATAAATCAGTGTCTGTGGACATTAGTGCCATGGCCTCTGATAGAGTAAACAGGAGCCTTCCCCTTGAGGAGATGTTACAATACTCAGGTTTTGTTCTCCTCTCCAATTTAACATGGCAGGAAGAAGTAAGGTTCAAAACTTAAATTGAAGTGGGGTTTTCTCAATAGTTTTTTTTAATCTTCACTAAAAGCGCTGAATTGTAAAGCGTGAACTTGCGAACGGGTCAGACTGTTCCTCAGCATTGCTGGGGAAAAGGTTAAGTGTTGAGTTTTCTTGCCTTAGTGCGCCTCAGACATTTCCCTGATCTCATGCTCACTAAGCAAGCAGAATGTGGCCAAGCTTTTTAGGTTAGTTGTTTCTGCTGACTTAGTTTTCTGCCAGGTTGACTAGAGAATTAAATGGGCATACAAAAGGGTTGGATAAGCACAAGCAAGGAAAGTGATGAAAATGTGAGGCTCTGGGAATGCGCATCCCAGAAGAGAAGGAAGAGTGCTTGCCAGACACAGCACCTTTGTCCCCTTGGTGGTCCCTTGAAACAAAAGCAGAAGTGAGCAGCCCACCAGGTAACACCCCCCTTTCTGGACAAAAGCTGATTGCTGAGGGCTGTCAGCATCCTGCTCCCTCTGGCTCCCATGGTAAAGCAGGAAGGATGGTAAGGTCTCAGGTGACCACTGCACCACACATGCAGGGACAGGCAGCTGACAGTGCAAAGTGGCAGCTGAAGCTTTTAAGGAAGCCTGACTTGTACCCAGTCTGTCACCTTTGTCAAGCCTCTCTGGTGTAAATGAGATGGTGCACTGCAGACTGCAGCACCTAGTTAACGAGGGGCTCCTCACCCTCCTTGGCACAACTTCCTGCCCTCCTGATGCAGGATATGAAATCAGTGCAGTGACTCATGTGGTGGGTGGCCCTGGGTGGCCTTGGTCTGGCCTTGTTGGTGAGGTCACAGCCATGGGTCAGCAACCATTGGGTGGCCTGTGGGGCACTGCAACCCAGCGGTATGTTCTTGCTGGCAGGAGGCGCTGGAAGCGTGCCAGACCCGTATCTCCAAGATGGAGCTGCAGCAGCAGCAGCAGCAAGTGGTGCAGCTGGAGGGGCTAGAGAACGCCACGGCCAGGAATCTGCTGGGGAAGTTCATCAACATCCTTCTGGCCGTCATGGCCGTCCTCCTCGTCTTCGTCTCCACTGTGGCCAACTGTGTCGTGCCCCTCATGAAGACTCGCAATAGGACGTTCAGCACTTTATTTATAGTGGTTTTCATTGCCTTTTTGTGGAAGCACTGGGACGCCATCACTGGCTACTTGGAACGGTTCTTCTCTCCCCCCAGATGATGGCGATAGGAATCGGCTGCATCGAGTCCCCAGTGCTCTTGGTGAGCTCATGTGGCAAAGATCAGTCAGCAGCTACTGCGCTGATGTTTTAAAGTGTCCGAGTGAATTTGTTTACATTTAGAATAACGTTTTTTCTCTGCAAGACGCATTGCAATAGTATTTTTTAGATTTTATTCAAGAACTTTTTGGCGAGAATCCTGGATAATTTTTATGTAGCATGGTTCTCTTTGGATGCAAATCTTAAGATTCGTTAAAGTGTACAAAATAAATAAAATACAGAAATTTGGAGCATACCAATGGACAATTTAAATTGTGGCTTGAACTACTGTACTAAACCTGTCAGGAAGAAGAGAACATGGTTAGCTTAAGATGCACAAAGCTAAATCTAGTGCACAGCCTTGAATGATGGTACCACAGCAAACCTGTAACACTAAACCTTTACTGTGAAGTCTGCTCACATTCCATGTCCAAATGTATGCGTTCAGAGTGGTTTCTTTCCTTAACAAGAGAAAAACGACGACCTGTGGATCTCCTTCCCAGCTCAGTGTTTGGGTTCGCCATTTGTGCTAACCTGACTTACAGTAACTTTCTGTAAGGCTGCCTAACTTGGCTAAGCAAATGAAGTGGAAGCCTCATGCCATACACAGTAACTGCACAGTTGTGCTACAGTATTTTGAAGTAGTCCTTGAAATACTTACCTTTAAGCAGAAGCCCTTGGTCGCACTTTTAAGGTTTTTTTTATATGTGTATATTCACAGATTAAAAAAAAAATCCAAACAGCATACTTGAAGAGTGTAATACTCCAACTCTCAGTGCTTCCTTATTGTTTCTAATAGGATTTTTTATTATTATTATTATTATTATTATTATTATTATTATTATTATTGGGATTTGGTTGGTTGGTTGGGTTTTGTTTGGTTTGGTTGTTTTTTTGAAGGGGTTGGGAGAGTTATTGCTTTTTTTTTTTTCCTTTTAAATAAAGAAGTGATTTTTTAAATGAAGAAATGCGTGAATAATTGTGAGCTGTCTTGTTCTGAAACAGTTTTGAGGATGGCAGAGGGTAGTTTCTAGTGCCAGCCTAGCTGAAGTGCAACACTGTTCATATGCCGTTTATCTGCCTCCTGACTGTACAGATGCAGCATCATGAGAAACATCTGTCTCTACCCACTGTTGTCATGCAGGACCTTTTTCCTTTCCTTTTCCAGACGTGAAGGAGGGGGTGTTTATATTTCTCATTTGCTTGTCATCAGTCAATCCTGGCCTCAGGATAAGAATAAGGAATTTTTTTTCATCCCTTCCTGGGGAAAAGACAGGTTCTTTTAAGGAAAGAAATCCTAAATCAACAGCCCGCTTAAAAGAATGGTTGTCTCAGAAGTATCTTATTTAATTTTTAAATAACCCCCTAAAAAGTGAAACCAAAGTTTTCCTCCTGTCAGGCTCTGGTAAGATTATTTGTGTGTCTGTGTCAAGGTCTTTGTACACTCTGTTTATGTGGTGTGCCATAGAGAGCATCCTCTGTCTCAGCCATGGGGGCAGGTACTGGGTGTAGGTACCTTTCCGAGGCTCTAAAGGAAATGTCAGCTTCAACTGTAACTCTCACATCCTAGCAGGTCACCACCACTGGCAGTCATGCTCTGTGTGCAGGGAAGCTGCATTCACTCTGTGCTGTTTTTTTAACTGGTGTCCCTTTCACCAAGCCAAGGTTCAACTTTGTCCCCATAGAATCCAAAAAGACTCCAGGATTCTCTTTCAAAGTTAGATCTTATCTTTAAATTAGATCTTACTTTTTCTTCCTTCCAGGCTTAAGTTCCTTTTAGGAACCAAATGTTGCCCAAGTGACCTAAACCAGTTGAAGTCATACATATACATACATGGAACATGCACATTACATGTATGCACACAGAAGCCTGGAGTTTTGTGCTGTGATGCAAATTCTGGGTTCTGAGAAATTCTCTCAAAATAGGTAAACAACTTTGAGGGTCTCTGATTGCGAGCAGGGACAAGCCCTCCACCATCCCACCATCCTTTGCCCTTCAGAGATGGTGTGTTTTGTCTTTAATCACAGGAAACTCAGGTACCCTGTTCCCAGAGACCCCAGCACACCCCTGTCACTATGTGCACTATCTGCTCCTCTCCTACTTAAAACACAGATTGCCAGTTGCAACTGACTCAAGCCAAAAATAATCAGCTTTCTACAGAGTTGTAGATAGAGCAAAGATTGCATAAACATTCCCTCCCTTGGCCATGCTCCAGGCATGCTCCAAGGCATAGCTCCAGGGAGATTCTGTTCTGTTTAGTACCCTTCTTGGGTTGATTCAAATGATACAGGTATCATCTTCCTGTTATGTATTTTTTGTCAGAAACAAAGGTGTGAATAACTGTAAGAACTGGTTTGACACATGATTTTGTTGCCTTTATTTCTGAAACCCTGCCTTTGCTCCCATTTTTCTCAGTTTTGGTCATGCTAGAATTGCTCAAGGAGGAAGGAGTTGAGAGCCAATGGATCTGGACACGCAGTGCCGCTCATCTGTAGTATTTGAAGGAAGTCTTTGTCCCTCCTTCTGTTTATATCCTAATTTAATTTAGTGTCTGAACTCTGTAGTCTTCAGTAAATACCACTTGCTACTCTGCCAGAAGGCACAGGCTTAATAGAAACTTACCACCTCTAAACTGTTTGGTGAAGGCCATGTACATATGGTTCTGGACAATGTCTGTCTGTCCCTTTCTCTCTCGACAGTTTTCTTCCATTCCAGAAAGTTGTCTGCAGTAATGCCATTATGATGCTGCATCCACTTCTCATATCCCAACACAACTGCCATGTGTTTCGCCTTTTGCATTAGCAGAATGTTTTGGGGTTTTTCTCCCTCTTCAATTTGGAGGTCTGTGATGATTTCTGATAGCTTAACAATTATTATATTGTTGGAAATGTGATTCTAGCTTTAAAATGCCCTTTCTTTGTAAGTGGTTGTGTTTGCTTTCTTGATGACGCATTTCTGGATGATGTGTATAAGACAGTTCTGCTACGGGTGCGTGAGTGTGCGTGTGAGTACCTTTCATTAGCCTTCCTCATGGATGTAAACTTTTTAGTGACCATCTCTGAGTTGCAGAATGTTTCCCAAAACATTTTGTGTTCAAAATTGAAACTATTCTGAAGTTGCTTAGATTAGTTCAGCACATAACAACTTGGCTTATAAAAAGGGAAGAAGAAGAGAGTTAGTTCAAAAAGCAGCAGCTCTTCATCAAAGTTTGGGTTCAAATAAATTTCATCCATTTCTCTCAATGTAAAGAACAAAGAAAATCTTGATGCAAAAAAAAAAAGTTTACCATTTTAAATTTTATTAAGTTTTCTCTCAGGCTCATTAGTTTAGTTTAATGTTACTCAGCATGCTCACAGCAAGTACTGAATTGGTCTGTTCCAATCCCATGAATTCTTAGGGTTTGATCAGATTCAGTGTTGACTTCTGTACGTGTTGCACTGGGACAGAAAAACACTGTCTCTCAGCTTTGAAAATAGGGGGGTATTATTATTATTATTATTATTATTATGATGATGATGAAAAAAGCAGCATTATAGCATAAGAAGCCAAGCTACAAAGGGGTTCAAGATTGGATCATTTTGCCAGTTTTTAAGTGAATTCTGAATGTGGCTAAAGAGTTAAACCTCCTGTGTGTCTGTCTTGTGTATGCCAGGTGGTATAGTAGTAGGCAATTGACTTAGCTGTAAGTGTGGTTTAAAAGTGTAAAAAGATAAACAGAAAACTCACTTGCAGGGGTTGAAAAGTACAGAAATGACACTTGTGAACGTAACACTGTAGTTATAGATCTTAAGCTGCTAATTGTTGAGAGAGATTTACATTTGTCTTGTCCAATTGTCACAGATTTATCTGTGACACTTTTACTGTATATAAAAAACTTCAAATAAAGACCTCAGCTATTAATACTGGCCTAATCTGGATGTTTCCAAAGGGATGGGGAGGAGAGAGGGTGGTCAAGAAGGAAGTGGGGAGTGTTAAAGCTGTGCTGAGCCCTTAAAGCTTAAAATTTGAGCAAGTTCTCCATAGATCCGGTCATACAACTCCATCCTACAATCAGTCATGCACCACCATTGGCTGCGTTGTTTTATCTCTGCAGGCAGAGGAGGAGGAAGAGCAGCACTGCATTCTTCCTCATCATTTCCTTCCTGTCTACCTGGAGTCTGGGAGCCTCTCCACAGTCACCACCATTCGCATCCCCACACATGCCAAGTTGGCAACAACTTTGTTAAGGGGAAATGCACCACATCATTTTCTCTGCGCAAAAAGATGGAAGTGCTGTAAACCCAGCAAGAGCCCAAAAAGCCAAAGCAGCTGCTTGCAGCAGCAGACCCCAGCATCTCCCCACAACCAGAATGCTAATTCCAGGTAGGTTATGGATGAGGCAAGTGCATGGTCATGTTTTGCTAGAGCTGCCTGGCTCTAGACAGGACATGGTCCTGGGTGTGAAGTGTGATGCTTCTGCATGCTTTTGGGGTAGTCACCTGGTGGGTGCTGGTTTGACTTGGTGTGGTTGTTGAACATGGCTCAGGATCAACAGGACATGATGACTGAGGGTGAAAACAGTGGCCACCTCCGACGCAAGCATTCTAATCCTGTAATTCAGAGGTGTCTTTACTCAGTTTTTCAGTTATCCTGTGGGAAATGGTGCGATAGCTCCATCCAGGCCTGGGAGGACAAGCAGGAATGTGGCAAAGGTACAGCTATGCTGCACTGACACGGTGGAGATGAGGGATTGGCTGGTCTTTCCCACTGGAGCAGTTGTTCTGATGGATCAGATCAGAACCCATTGATGTGTTGGTGGTGGAAACGGGCAACCAGACAGCTCCTTACCACACTTGTGTCTTCAGACTGTTTTTTAGCAAGCACCAAATCCACTGTCTCCTGTAAAAGACAGTGTTGGTTGGTGGTTTGTTGGCCTCAGTGGAGCTTCCTTGCATGACTGGAGTCAGCAGAAATGGGAAGTGGGTTCTCTGCTGCCTGAGTTAACATGAAGCAAAATATCCCAGGGCAAACCAGCTCTGCTGCATTGTTCATTCCTTACCCAGATGCCCCTGGACTTAAGAATAAGAGTCACCAAAGTGTGGCCTTTGTTCCAGCCTTGCGCCAGCCCTGTCCCAAAGGGACAGAACAGGAAATTCTGATGAAACAGAGAAAACACTGCCTGAAGAGAACAGTAATAACAGGGTGGGAAGCTGGGGTACTTCCAGCCTACCTCCCCAGTGCAGGTTTGCCTGTAGCCCTGCCTGTGTGTGGCTGACACCCAGCTTCCCTTGCAATAAAAAAGTCTGAAGGAGTGTGAAACTTCCTCCACTGCACACACAAAAGCACCGAAATCCCACAGGGGTCGAGCGCCAGATCTCAGCCATGACAGCCCTCAGGACATCCGCATCTCGTTCCATGGTCTGAAAAGAACTTTCTTGCCTAGCACTGGCTGTGATGCACAGGGAGTGGGAGCTCTAAGAAGTGGTCCATGAGCCTGTGGCCAGCAGAGTGAGGTGAGTGAGTGTGACACGGGGCTGCTCCATCTCGTCAGCAGCTCCTCTGTTAGAGCTGGTTCAGGCATTGCTGCCCGCACGTGCCCCGTGTGTTTCTCCAGCCCTGTAATGGGAACAACAAACCCTGGGCCAAGACAACTCCCATTCACCCTTGGCCTGGCTGAAAATGTCACTGGAGGGAGACGCAGACCCGGGTGAGCGGACCGAGGGCGGGGGCTGCTCGTCCTCGCCTCGGGCACGCCCTGGGCGCCAGGTGCGGTATTTGAGACGTTAACATCCTGCTCACAGAGATCCGCAGAGCAGCACGTGAATGAGGGCTGAGAAGGGCTCGTGGGAGCCCAGCAGGTCACGTTTGTGGCGGAGCGCTCCCCGGCAGGAAACATCCTCAAGAAAACAGCATCCCTTTGCTCCTCCCCGCGCTGTCTCCGGCGTCCTGAGGCGGTTGTGATCCCCGCCACGGGTACAACCTCGCTCCGCTCCTGCATTGGTCACAGCTGCACTTCCTCCGCTTTGCAAATAGACTGTGACCACAATCGGTGTTCGCCTGCCCTGTCCCTTTCCAGCCGGGACGTGCACCTTGTCGCTGGGGGGGCCGGACCGCGGATGCCCCGAGCCCCAAGGGACGGCAGAGCCCCACAGAGCGGGCAGCCGCGTCGGGCCGCGGCGCTGCCCGGAGCCTCCCGCGGGGTTTGCTCTGAACCACCCTTATCCAAATCGGCTTAATCCCTGGGGTGAACTGGGCGGTTGAATGGTTCCGATCTAATTTACGCCCATCTAAAGAACACGGGCCCTTCCCTAGCAAAAACCCTCCCCGAAGCCCTCCCGTGGAGCCGGCAGCGCCGGGATCCTCCCCGCGCTCCTGCCGCGGGGCCGAGCTGACCCGGCCGTCAGCCCCCGCTCCCCGCGCCTGGCCCCACCCCGAGGCCGTGGCCTCCTTCGGTCTCTGGCGCCGCCTGGTGACGCCACCTGGGACTGCGCGCCCCTGCCCACCCTTCCTGTGGTGTTTGGCGACCCCTGGCGGCCGGCTGGCGCCAGGGCCTCCCTTCCCGTTCTCATCCCTCCGGATCCTCAGGTCCAAGCTCCCCGCTCGGCTGCAGCCCTCGGGGCTGGCCCGGAGGAGCAGAGGCCTCTCCCGCTCAGGCTCGCAGCTGCCACGTGTCAGCTCAGCGTCAGGTCCGGCGTCTGCGCCCAATGCGACCGTGCGGCTCCACGCCGCGGCTCTGGAGAGAGCTGTTCTGGGGCATAGTTCATGGCACAAGTTGATGGTTCTCCAATCAGTGCGGGCAGGGACAAGCTGCCTGCTCCCCCGGGGCGAGAGGGGCTTGCAGAGGTTCCGTCTGAAGCTGCTCTTTCCTGGTAGCAAAATGCCCACCGTCTCTCTGCCGTATCCCCCTCCCAAGTGCTGCTCACAGCTCCCATCTTCTGCCAAGTGCTAACTGTGCAGCTAATTACCTGGGAGCAGGGTGGAGACACAGCCCTCGCTGGGGAGGGGGTGGAAGGCAGAGTAAGGGCTGCTCGTGGTGGGGAAACAGCACTGCTGCGAGCTGGTACAAGAAGGGAGCGGACCGGGAGCTGTCTTTTAATTGGGCTGCTAAAAATCCTTCTCTTCTCTGTGTCAGTGTAAGGAAACCTGCGGCTCTACTGTCCCAGGCAGGCTTTTGTTTTGCTCTGGCACATGGACAATGGCAGGAGCTGCTCATGGACCCACACAGGAATTCACTGACTCAAACAGTAAGTGAGCTGGGATGTCCCATCTGACCCCCAAAAGACTGAGGTCATTCTGTGGGGCTCCATGAAGAAAGCTCAGTCCCACAGGATGTTGCCTGGGAAGTCTCTGAGAAGAGACTTGAGCCTGGGGCTGAGGCAGTTGCTCTGGGGATGGTGGCTTTTGACAGGACTTGAAGCTGGCACAGCCTCTTGTGAAGCCTGGAGCCAGCTGCTGCAGAGTGCTGATACACAGGGAGCATCTGCTTTTCCTCTCTGCTGTCCTGGCTGATAAGCACCATGTGTATGAAGAAGAGAGGCAAAGATGGACTTGCCCAGCCTCCATGTCTGATACAGAAACACGGGCAAAGCACAGTTTGTAGGTTGAGATAATAGGTCTTGCTAGGCAAACCTAAACTTGTTTTACACACAGACATAGCAGTGAAGCAGTGAGCAGGAGTGATAATGGCAGCAGAGTAGATAGATTGCTACTATCTGCGTTACAAAAGGGCCTTTATTTGATCACGTTCAATTTGCTTCCTCTGCCTCTGAATTCCTGCAGTGCTGGCGCAGGGCTCACCAGTGCCAGCAGCCTGAGCTCCGTGCTGCAGGACCCCTGACACTCCAGCCTGCACCGCTGGCCTGGCTCAGGCCCACGCTGGTTTCACTGTGGTACCTGGCAGAGCATCTGCTGCTTTCTGATTTTAAGACTTCCCCTTGAGCGTGTGCATGGATGGGGCAGCTGCTGTGAGGCTCTGCTGGTGGGAGGCTGCTCTTTCCCCTCTGGGATGGCAGCATCCGAAAAGTCTTTAGTCCAGGGACGGGTAAGGCTCATCAGGAGCATGGAGATCTCCTCCTGGCTGCATTACCCAAGCCAGAAGGCTTCACTCTGGGGTCTCCCTTGCTGAGGTCATTTCCTTGTTTGACAAGACTGGGGATGGGGCAGGAGCAGGTCCATCCAGGTGCCCCCATGCAGCCAGGGAGCTGACGGCCCTGCTGAGGCCCCCAGTACTGCATCAGCTGCCGGCAGCTCATGGATCCAGTGGGGGAATGGGGACACAGCACTGGTGCCCCAAGTGCCTCCCCCGCGGCATCAGGCTCAAGGCACTGGCCGAGGACCAGGAAAGTCCTAGCGGCCAGCCTGGGGCTCACTGCCCTCCCCACTGGCAGCAGCATGTGAGGCCTCGCTGGATGAACCCCAGATTTGCTCCCAGAGGCTGGAGGTTTGGTGCTGGGCTGCCCCATCTGTGCAGGCTTTGGGCAGGGGGCAGGGAGCAGGGACAGCGGAGAGCAGGACCTGGCTGTTGCTCCTTGCCACGCTTCCCGTTTCCACTGCTTGTGGCCATCCCTTCAGCCCAAAGCCAGATCATGGCTTTTAAGGTGCTGGTTCTGCTTCTCCATTATCACACCTCAGCCCTGACTCATTTCCTTTCCCACCGATGCTCTGCTGAAGAATGCTGCAGGAGGTCCCTTTACGAGCCTCACCCAGGAGCCTGGAGCGGCTCCTGTCGTGCTTCGGTCATTTCCTTCCACATGGGCAGTTTCAGTAACTTGCCACTTCACAGACACAGGCTGAGGTCCAGGACATTCCTGTGCTCCCCTACAACCTGTTCTCCACCATGGGTCTCTCAGGAGGGTCAGGCCCACTCTGATCAGTGCTCATGTTAGTTTCTATTTGTTGCTGGCTTTGAGTTTCTGGGCTCTTGCCCAGGA
This sequence comes from Loriculus beryllinus, assembly GCA_039877255.1. Lineage (NCBI taxonomy): Eukaryota > Metazoa > Chordata > Aves > Psittaciformes > Psittacidae > Loriculus > Loriculus beryllinus. The sequence goes on from JBCJKH010044644.1 coordinate 23,535, forward strand.
CGCTTGGGTTTTTTTGCCTGGAGCATCTGGAAACCCTAAGAATTTCATGCAGTGCAGGCAGCTGTAGAGCATTCAGGTAACGCATCCCTGCCCCTTCAGATAGGGGGGATCTGGGGAGGGCTGAAGATTTTCTGCACGGAAGCGTCTAACACATACTTGAAGCTGTGGCTAAGGATACACCCATTAATGTTCAGGGTCTCCTGCCAAGCAGCCTGGCAGAGCAGCCTCCCCAGCTAGGCACAGGGAGTGGAACAACATCCTCAAGGCCACCGCCAGCACGGTGGCAGGGATGGGGACAGGGCTCTTGAATGGCAGCTCAGTGCTATGGGGCCTGTCAGTGGGTTCACTGCCAGGCGCTGGGGGCCCGGTGGTGCAGCTATGGACAGGGTCGTGCTCCCCCAGCGAATGGGACATGCCAGGCTCCAGCCACTGCCTAAAGTCTCTGAGAGGTGGGGGTGTTCTGGACACCCCCAGCAGCCACCAGTGCCTCCCGTCAGCTCCAGAGTCGCAGGAACAGGCAGAGCACAGGTTTTGTCAGTCACAAAAACATCACACGAAGCCTGGTTGCTTTTCTACCTCGATTTACTCTCAGCTCCTACAAGCTCTGTCTCTTGGCTCCTCTGACACTGCCAGCCATGTCTAATGCTGTTGATTTGATAATGTGTCTAATCTGGCCTTCCTGAAAACACCCAGTATCTCAGAGCTGCTGTTCTCCTACTTGAGCCATCTTCCTTCCTTGTCTTCTTTCTATCTGTCCCAGCTGGGACCAATATGTCCGGGAAATAGTCCAATTTGCTTCCATCTGATGGGAGAAGATCCCAGCTCTGTTCCCTTCACTACTCTGGAGTTAAAATCAGCCCGGGTCATTATTCTGAAATCCTTCATTTTCCTCCTCTGCATTTTTGCTGCTGCTTTTCTCTCTCAGTAGAGGCACCGGTGGAAATACCCCTGAACACCTCTTCCTTTGGGGTTTTCACAGAGTGGCCACCACCCACTTGGCGCCACACAGACAATTGGAAGCCTGGACAAGGTATCCCCTGGTTTTTAGACCCTCACACAGTCTGAGGAGGAGCACCAGTGTCCTGTGTTAGATACAACTTAAACTAACAGGTCTGGCCCAGGCCTAAACATCTCAGCAGGCACCCAGTGAGGGCCAGGGGCAGAGACCCTTGAGCCTGATGCGTGGTGCCTTCCATCACACGTTGCCTGCAGGTGCTGGTCACTGTGTGGGGAGGCCAAGGTCTCTGTTACATGGTGGTGTGTTGCTGAAGAACCTCTTGGTCCATCCACACTCCCTAAACAGGACAGAAAAGGACAGGACAGGGCCTGTCTGAGCTTGCTGTCATCCTGGGTGCATACACCTGTGTGCAGCTGAAATGTTCCCGTTGAGTGCAAGAGGCCTCTGCACTTTGGTTGCTGTGCTGTGGGCAGAGGACGGGCTCTCACGTCCAAAATGGTCACTGTGTTTTTTCTAACTCAACAGTGGTGAAAAGTGAATCTCTGCTGAATTGTCTAATTTATGGATCCACCAAGTTAATTAAGCATGATTGGTAAGCCCCTGTCAGAATGAACCATAGCGCAGGCTTATCTGTGTGGTCCCCATTTGTGTGTTTAAAGACTGATAGGAGAGCCAAGAAAAAAATCCAGACAAAAAGATAAGGCCGAAGATGCATGGTGATGTCTTGGAAATTTCATTTAGCAGGGAAAATATCCCTTTTAAAAGTACGTTATTAACTGCTGTTAAGTGAGAGCCATTTGGCCTTCAGGTGCTGTAGATGAATCCAGCCAGGTTGCATCAGAGCTCTGGGGTGCTCGGTGTGTGCCAGCAGCCAGGCTTCTTCCCGGGTGCCCTGGGTGCATAAAACCCTCATGATCGCTTTGCATGGGGCTTGTCAACAGAGGCTGCAGCTGGGTTATGAATCACATTAATCTGTTATGTGAGCTGGTTTCACACCAATGTCTCTGGAGCGAAAATGCTTGAAAGCTGGGGGAGGGAGAAGAGGGGACATCAGACACAACCACCCTGGTTCTGGATGGAAATGTTTCTCCCTCTCTGCCAGCTAATGAGTAGTCCTAATTTAATAGAATGAAGTGGCCAACAAGAAATGTGCATGTTTTGTTTCCACATGGGAGGCTAACATGGCCACAAGTCATAGTTTGAAGTGATTGGGGGTGTTATCAGTCACACAATCTGACATTTTGCCAAAAGGTCTCTTTTCTGATGTGTAAAAACAAGGGATGTTATTTCTTGTGTGCTGTAAAGCAAAACTGAGTTGCAGAGCTGAAGGAGCCATTAAATGGAGGAAACCAAAGAAGGAAAGGAAAATCAAGACCTCTTCCTTCCGATAATCACACAAATACTGGAACTCTAGGAACACTTCATGGAAAATATTTTAGGAAGCACCTGAAAAACTGCCGTGGAAATTTTCCAGCCCAGCCATCATATTGTCTTCTACCTCCTTTACTGGGATAAACATGAGAAAAATCAAAGATTCAGGGCATAATTCGGTATTTTTCTTTATTTTGTATTTATTTATTCAGTTGCCATTAATAACAATAAAAATGAAATTACCCACCCCTTGCTCTGAGTTCCAGTGATGCTTAGTTAAAGTACACAATTATGCAAAACAGGCAGACTCCCACTGCATGTTATCCTAAGCAGCAAAAGCAGAAACCAAACATAAGCCCCTCCATGGAGACAAATTACTCACCCATCAAAGGAATTACTCACTGTGGACAAGACTTTTACAAGGTTGAGTTTTAAGTGTGCAGATGAACACTGCAGCTGGTAAGAATTTGTAAGTCAATGAATCTGCAGCAACGGAAAAGATAAAGAGATGGATTATTTTATTTTGTTTGAAGTGGAAAGGGTTGTGTTCTGTGCTGCTTGGAAATGCAATGCCCTTTGCTCTTCCTTTCTCAGATCAGGAAGGTGTTCATTCCTGTGTTTAGCTCTAAGCTCACAATTAGCCCTCCTGAAATGAAAGGAATGATTTGTTTTCTTTCCCAGGGTTGCATTGTTTGACATCTGCAAAGACAACTGCTCTCTGCCAGAGTGCAATGAGAGCCAAGGTACAATAGATGCCTTTTTCTCTCTCAGCACTCTGCCCTTTCTCTCTTCCTGTGCACAGAGGCAGGGGTCTGTGGCCCACCCTGCAGTGTGGCCCATGCGTAGCTCTGTTGACATTTGCCAGCATCAGGATTGACTAAGGTGCTATTGACACCATCCCCTTCTGGTCCTGAGCAGCCAGCCCAGCCTCTCAGCTCTTCCTAGCAAATTGCAACTCTGGCCTTGCAATAAGCAGCTCCCCACAGTAGCCTTCCTGCAATCCTGGTAAACAACGTATGTGAGGATGAGCTGGGGAGGCTGCTGTAAAGGCACTGGCTGCTTTCAAATCCTGGCTCCCGCACTGTGCAGACCTGCTGTTTCGTCAAGCAGAGCTCACTTGTTGGCAGCTGAGCAGAGGCTGAAATTCAGCGATTGTGGTGATGGCTGCAGGGTACTGCAGAGTCCCTCTGGGTGAGTGTGATGAGATGCAGCAGCAGCAGAGCACACCTGGGCATCTGGCTGCGTACCTCATGCTGGAGCCTATCCTGTGGCTTGCAGGCGATATTCACAATGTGTGTGTCTAGCACCTTTACTGAGTGCCTTGTAGACATAATGATAACCAAAGCTGTGCTGAGACCAGCTTCCTCGGTTACTTGGCGTTTCCTAAATCCATTCAGTCTTCAGTTGCTTCTTCTGAGCTTCCCTCCCCCCTCCCTCTGCAGGCTGCGTCCATGGAGGATGTGCACATGAAAGAAGGGAAGCATTGGCCCCTTAGGGAGGAAGTCGACATTGGCTTTTTTTGTCTGATTGTGGAACAAAAAGCTCCAGCCAGGAGCAGGTTTTGGTGTAAAACAGATGCAAAATTTCATGCAACAAGTGGCACAGGGAAACGATATATTTTTACATCGCTCTCTTGCATGGGATCAGAGTGATTGGATCTGAAGCTGATTAAGTGTGAGACCTCAGCACAATAACAAGAGTATTGGCCACCAGTTTCTAATGATTGTCTGGGAGCTGGAGCGCAATGTTCCTTTGAAATACAGGCCACAAACAAGCTCTTCCCATTTTTCACTCCCCTAACCCTCTCTATCTTAGAATGAATGAAAACCAGGTTTGCTGTAGTGCCAGATCTGGAACCAGTTAACTCCAAAACCTTACATGAACATCCAGCCGCAAGACTTCCAAGCAAGGAGAAAGCTAGCCAGTGAAGGAGGTTGGACAATTGCACTCATTTGCCTGCCTTGTTTTCATTGGAATAACTTAGCCAGGGCCAACTGTGTTACTTGGATTCTCTAAGGTATAATTTAGGCATGAGATGTTTACAATCAACCTCATTTGCATCAACCGTGAGGAAAACATGGGATCTACTGGATATTTCAACTGCTGGGTTAATTACTAGTTTAACCACTAATATTTATTCAACCTTCTGCATCTCAACAGCCACTGGCCCAGATCCTGCCCCTCTTGATGCAGTGCTGACACCACAGATTTCATACAAGTGGGAGGATTTCAGGACAGGCCCTGTGGGTGCGGGTCTAGCTTTGCAAAGCAGAATCAGTGCCAAAGGTGGGTGTCTAACTGAAAGCCCTAGAAATGTTAAGTCTGCTGGGAACATCACATGCTTCCTTTTTGCAGTCCCAGAAATGAGCTTAAACAAAGACACTGTTTACCCTGGGCCACGCGCTGTCATCCCTGCTAGTGATGACTATTGAACTGCCTAGCAAACAGCTTGATAAAATCAGTGGGATTGTGAGATAGGAAACCTCTGTGTGTGTGAGGAGCTCAGGGACTGGCCCCCGGACTCTCTTGTGAGTGCTGCACAGAGAAGTCTAAACACTGCTAAGCAAGGCTAAAATGAGCAATGCAATTGATTGACAGTTTTGATTGAAAACAGAAGTAAGTTTTGCTTCTTTTTTTATAACCCAGGCTTAAATAGACATCACTTAGAAGAAGGACATCGATCGAAAGATAAACCCAGTGCATGAGTGGACCCTGAAGGTGAAACGTACCGTCAGGCAGGCTAAAGGAGCCTGCCCTTGTGGGACACAAGCTGTTCTCTGTGCAAAAGGACAGAGAACACTGGGAGGGAGATAAGAAGATTACGAGGTCAGATTCGAGGTTATGGAAGCTTCATTGGCTCACTCTGTTTTGGG